>CAWUFW010018236.1:0-229611 GCA_963921515.1 Calotriton arnoldi
GCTGCCAGAAACTACTCCCTTCTTGTTATCCAAGGAGTTTCTAGTGGCCTCTGAGCTAGCTGGCACAAGTAATTAAGTTTAATATACTTGTTAGGGACATACTGACCTTAGTCCTATGTCAAACCTATAGGGGATATTATTCCAATGCGCAGATCCTATTAGGGAAATAGGAGCTACACTACACCACCTCACAGGTCAGACTGCTCTTGGCAAGAAGGCAGACAGTGGTGCTCCAGGCTACAGGGTAGGTGGTCTAGGGATTCCCTGCATGATGTACCCTCACCCAGCTGGGAGACTGACATACTTTAGCTCCCAGCCCTTCTCACAGACAGAAGTCAATCAATCAATCAATCAATTTTTATTGATTTAAACCTCTTCAGAGATGACAATATGAAATATGTACAAAATCTTTGTAATTTTTTTAATATAACAGCCATAAACTTGACTTCTTTAAAACAGTGGTAAAACAGTTTTTAAAAAAGTATACAGATTATATAACAAACAAGTTCAATTGGAGGCGATCTAATTAAATCAATCAGAATATTAGTACTAAGTAAATTATATCTAAAACAAATAGGCTTTATAAAACGGCGCCGAGCTTCAACCAGGACTCTATTGGGGCAGACATATAGAACATGCACTATATCTTAAATGCCTCCTCTACATAGTTCACAAGATCCTGGCTTATCACTTATGTCACTCCAATGTTTGGTGTAGACTTTTAATGGTAGGATCCCTGAGCGAAGCATAAATATGCATTGTCTGACCCTATGGTCCAGTGTAAATCTCAAATATTTTTGATTCATTTTGTACTCTAAGTTAGAAATAAAGGGCCTATAATGTGATATTGAGAACAGTGTGCGGTGCTGAGATCAAAACTCAGTCTTGGTGTCATTTGTTTCAGGAAAAACTTCAAAAATACAGGTGACCAGGACTGCAAAAGATCAATGGAACATTGAAAGTGCTCTAAAGCTATCTTGAGATTTTCATTAAAAAAATACTGATTTGCTTCAACCTTTAAAGTTTTGTGCTTTAAGAGAGCTCTTGGGCAGTCTTCTGCTGCATGTAGTAAGTTGTATTCCCATCTAATTATATTTGTCAAATCTTCTATATACGCTAACTACTGTGAGCTCTAGATGAACCGGTGTAGCTTGGCTTAAAGCTTCCCTTCATTCAGATTTAAGATAGACCACTTTATTACAGAAATATACTCTAGTGCATAAGATAAGGTAGAGGAAAGCTTAGCACAATAAATTTCAAGAAGGGAATGAAAATGTCTCTGCCCTAAATAAGAGTAAAATCTCTTTAGAACGCTTACATGGGCTGCTGCCTAAAGTTCCATATGCTGGAAATGATGAGTGGTTTCTAATGTCTGTGAAAAAACTCTCCCCAGGTAGGTATACGTCCTTACTACCTCGACTGGTCTCCCACCTAAATTCCAGTTAAAGAGTCTGTAATGTTTCCTCCTGCTAAATGGTACTACTTTTGTTTTAGAGATGTTCACTTTTAAGACATTAGTTTCAGTATACCTAAAAAGAGCGGCCATGTTATGCTGTAGGCCGATAGGTGTAAGGTCAAAAATGAAGCAAACACAAAGAGATGATGGACAGAGCGCTGAAACTTTTCAGACACTCACCCCCAATCACAGATCTGGGTTGAATTTATCATCGTTCTTTAGCTCACTTTGCCACCCCAGTTCAGACCCAGCCATATGCAAATCCGTCTTGACCCTGTTCCTCATGGGAACAGTCCAGCCCGAACCTCCAAGCCAGATTTTCATGGACCAGAAACAAGCATCCTGGGACCTGTTTCATGGTAACACCCCTCATCAACCAGGCTAGCTTGAATCCAGTGGCAAAGTAATCAATGGACCCACGTCTGGGCTTACCCTGCCAATTTAGGGCGAACAAAGCAAACACAAGGAGCTGATAGACGGAGCCCTGAACCTTTTCAGACACTCACCCCCAGTTACAGATCTGGGTTGAATCATTCATCGTTCTTTAGCTCAATTTGCCACCTCAGCTCAGGTGCAGCCATATGCAAATCAGTATTGAAATGACCACATTGTCAGTGTACATTAAAATATATATATTACGTGACATTTTTGGAGGGTAATTGTTTACTTTTAGAAAACAATCAGGTAGGTCACTAAGGAATAACGAAAACAAAAGAGGGGCTGGTAAACATCCCTGCTTAAGGCTGTTCAGAATGGGAATCTTCTGAGTCAGTCCCTTATCCCCTCCCATTTGAACTCTACACCATATTGATGAGTGGAAAGCTACTATTAGTCTTAAAAGAGCTTCTAGAACTCCCATTTTCATTAAGTTCCTCTGCACGTGGGTCTATCTACCCTGTCAAAAGGCTGTTGAAAAGCCATCAAATAGGTTGCATTCCACCTGCGATTTGCTAGTCACATATTTATCAATTATCATTTGCAAAAGTGCGATATTGTCAGTCACTGAATGTTTTGGCCAGAAACCTGCTTGAACCATGGGAATCACACCCCTGGGAAAGACCCAGGGGCATATGTACAAGCCCCTATTGCCACCACAACGTCACCTATATTGACGTTGTGGTGGTGATAGGGTCTGCGCCTTATGTACAAAGCAGCGTTAAGCCACTTACCGTGGCTTAACGCTGCCTTGTACGTAAGGCCCCCTTTTACGCTATGGGTAGCGTGAAAGGGGTGGGCAGTGGGTGTTGCGGTGGGCGTTCCACCGCAACACCCATACATTTTGATGCTGCCCCCTATGTACAAGGGTGGTGTACATAGGAGGCAGCGCCAAAATTAAGACCAGGTAAAGACTGGTATTAAGATGGCGAAACGAGGAGAAATTCATTATTTCTCCTCGTTTTTCCTTTTTCCATGTGTGCTGCCTTGTGCAGCACACATGGAAAAAGGAAAATGCCATTGTTTGTTTATGTGTAGGAAGGTGTCCCTTCCAGCACATAAACAAACTTTTTAAAAAATGCCATTTTGTCACTTTCATGTGTGCTGCATGAAGCAGCACCCATGAAAGTGACAGGATGGCATTTTAGGATTGTTTATGTGCCGGAAGGGACACCTTCCTACACATACACAATCCTCCCCTGCACGCAGACACCCTTGCACTCTGGTGCAAGGGTGCCTGCGTTGGCGCTAAGTTGCTAAATTTAGCGCCATCGCAGGGGAAACGCAAGGCTGCACCACATTCTTGTAAATATTATGCAGCCTTGCGTTTCAGAAGTGGAGGAGAGAGGCGTAAAACCAAGAAGGCTAACGCCTCTCTCCTCCACTTCCTTGTACATATCCCCCCCAAGTCTTTTAGATGGTCTAAGACACTGGCTGCAAAAATCTTCCCTGTTGCTTTTAAGAGTGCAATTTGGCAATAATTACTAGGAGACAGGAGGGAGCCTTTTTTAAGTAGTGGAACAACGATGCTTCCTGTCCCTGAGCTTGAATGGTGGCAGTTTCGTAGCGGTAGGTAAAGAAAGGGGCTAAAAATGTGCTACATCGTTGCGGACTGCTCTGAAGAATTTTTACGGGGATCTTGTTTGGACCCACTGCTGCAGAGGTTCTTGCCTTCCTTATATATAGTTTGATTTGTTTCTTGGATGGGACCATTATTTTCTGGTCGGATTCATCAGTGGCCTGAGGATAAGTGATTTTTTATAGCTAAGACTGACCGGATTTGTTCCGTACATTTCGGAGAGATAATTTTTCCATTCGTACTGGTGAATCAGCAAAGCATTGGGTGGTTTCTTGCTTCGATTACTTTTGTGATTAGACCCCAGAAAGCCTTACTGTTTTTTTGCAAGGCTGCCTCTTATAGGTAGACTCAGATTTTGTCCATTATATCTCTGCTGTGTTTCCTGTTGATTCTCTTCCATTTTTCTGAAGGACACAAATGTCTTTTCTCCTGAGTGCTGAGGAGTCGATAAATTGCAGTCGGATTAACTTATTCAGCTTACTCAAGAGGCTGCCCACTAGACTTTCCTTCTTTCTTAGTAGAGGGATTGTAGGGGACTGCCTTCTTCTGCAGAGTAAGGACAACTGAAGTGAGAGTATGTTCAAAATTTAAAACTGAGTTACTTCCTATGTTGATTTGACACAACTGTTGAGAGATTATTGCCATATTCATTTTGCTCATACTATCAGCATTCCATATGATTACGCCCTGTTTTTGTGCTATTAATACGTCTCCATCCCCATTCGATAGGGACCATGAGAATATGGCTTATAGTTTTATTTCTTGTTCTAAGTGGAGTATTGCATGATCACTTCTTTTGAGTTTTAAAATGCTGGAATTTGTGGAATAGATCTTGACTGCTGATGACATAGTCTAATATAGAAGAACCAGTAAGTCCTTTTCTTGTGAAAGCTGCCGGAACATCTCCTTCTGTTCTTCCATTCATGATCATTCCGTTAACTTCATTTAGTAACTCCAATAGCATCTTTTCACTTTTGTCTGCCTTAATGGAGTCAGGAAAGACTGGAGTTGGTATGGACCAGGTTTCTTCTAGGTCTTTGTTCCGGTAAGCTTTCAATAAAAAAGTGTTAGAAATGTTTGCATTAAAATCACCCATTAGTAGTACTTGCAAATTTCCACTTGCCTCTAGGGTAGTCTCTATCAGTTCGAATATTGTTACCAACAATGTATTGAATTCGGGGCCTGGTGGAACATAAATGTAAAAAAGGAATAGTGACTTGACTATGTGAGCTCTTTCTTTCAAGAATTTCATCTTCGCACATTGTAAATTATTACAGGGGAAATGAATTATTTTGTAGTCCCACCTAAACTCCTCAGACAATAAAATTGACAGTCCGTCCTTTGCGTGGCCTCATCTTACCCTCATGGCAGAAATATCGAAAACAAAGTAATTTTTTGGGGTTGAATGTTTCTAGTGACCAAGTTTCTTGGAGGCAGACAATTTCGTTTGAATTTTCTAGTAGACAGGATAGTTTTGATGGTTCCAGTACGGCGATGTTCCAAGAAATTATTGTGAAACTTTTGTTAAAAACTGAGTTTTGATCCTCTTCTTTGTCTATTGCTGTTTAAATTGCCTGACAGCCAAGACCACGTGTTATCTGTTTGTAATTTATCGGTTTTTGGGAAGTTATGGTTCCATATCTGCCTATCGCCGTTATTGATGGGAATTGTTAGTTTGTCAACTGAGACATGTTATAGCTCTCCATTGGAACGATTTGATAGAGGGAGTTGTTGGTTTGCCCTATTGCTTTTCGTGTGCAGTCTGGTTGGAGCTTTTAAGTTTTTGTGGCTAATGCCTACTACGTCAAACCCGTTTTTGTGCAGTTTTTCACTTTCCTGTAGCACTATTGATGGAATCACGCTTGACCAAAATTCCAATGTGCCTTGGTTACATCTAGATTATCAGGGAATGGATACAAGCTTTATTTCTGAGGGAGTGAGTGACTGGAATGGAAGTTATGTAAGAGTTTTAAGATCCTTTGTCGATTTAGGGGGTCATTTCTTGTGGCAAAAAGATTGGATAACTCAAGGATGTGGAATGAGTTCTGTGACAAATGTGTCTCTGTAGTCGCAACGCGAGGATTAGCTCCCATTGTGAGTTGTGTAGGAGAGCGATATCCCTGAATAGCCTTAAGGCTTTTAAAGTTTGGTATTAGAGGATTTAATTGCCTAAGTGCTTCCTATCTAGGCGAAGGTCAGCATAATCCCAGATCTTGAAGGATCTCCAGATTAAATGTGTTTTCATCTTCCGTCCTCATTGCTTGTTTTGGTTCATCCTTTGACGTCAGATCATGTTGTGGAAACTTTATTTTGTAAACTTTCCACTTTGTGATTCTGCGGTTGATTCTACTTTTTTTCTTCACAGATATTTTAATTTTTGTATTTGATTTTACATTGGGTATTTTTGAAAGCTTTATACTCTTAGTTAACTCTGTTTCCTGCTCATTCGGTATTGAAAAAGATGTCTTGGGTTGCTGTGAGGACTTTGGTTCTCTTTTGCAGTTAAATATTGGGTAGCAAGGTAAGATGTTTCTATTTATATTAGAATCATATTCACATATTGGATTTATAAATAGCTTATGGAGTGAGTAAACTATACCCGTTTTTCCCTTTTCTTTTTTACTCCTCTCATGCTTATTCTGCTGGTTTGTGTTGCACTTGTTATTTTTTTAATCTGAACTTGTTGTGTTGTTACTTGATCTAGAACCTCTCTTTTTTGTTCTTCAATTCTAGATTGGGACCTTTCAATGGTTAGCTTATTATGTTGATCCACCAGATTCTGTAATGCAGTAGTTTGTATTTCCAATAGAAGTCAGACTTGATTGTAGTTTTTTCAAGCAGTGCAAGAATTGATTCTAAGATCCTCTGCAAGGAAAATTGCGATTCTGAAATAATTACATCCTTATTAATGGAATGAGAAGATGGAAGTAACGGGAAGTCCGAAGAATGAGATAGATTTTTTTTCTAGGTCAGATGGATCACTAGGAGTACTGTTGAACAATACAAGTCTCTCTTTCTGTAATTTAGCCTCACCTGCATGAGGGAACTGACTCAAGTTTATGTCTGGTAGTGTATAATCCATAATAGGGATATGAGTAGGAGCAACTTGAGAAGATTGTTGTTACTGGTCTGTTGCTATTGAAGGGTCCGGCAAGTTGTTTTCTACGTTTGCTTCAGCCTGTAGCTCTTGCGTTGTGGCATCAGTTTCACCTGTGTTATGCATATTTGTTTCAAGTTGTTCAGACTTTCCTTTTATAGTTTTGTCTTTTGTTCCAGACGACGAAGAAGAGGGAAAAAACTCAGACATTGTATGCATTCCTGGTAGTGCGCCTATATGCGCCAAACTCATTTTGCTCTTCCTCAGTTTTGCCATGCCCAGTGTCTTCACAAATATTGTACGATTTCTTAATTTTTTTTAAAGCAATAGCAGAGAAAGCCTTTTATTTACATATTGGGTCGCAGTTGTGACCTACTCTCTATTAAAAAACAACAATTGATGGACAAAATGCAGAACAATGTTATACATTCATCCCAGTACAGAGATCTGGGCCTATATCCATCGTTTTTTTGCTCACAATGCCATTCCAGTTTGAACCCAGCCATATGCAAATCAGTCTAGACCCTGTGCCCAATGGGAACAGTCCAGCCCGAACTGCCAGGCCAGGTCCTCCCTGGACTGGAAACAAGCATCCTAGGACTGGTTTTGGTGTTTCACCCCTCATCAGCCAGGATAGCTTGACTCCAGTGGCATGGAGAGCACGGGACCAATGTCTGGGCATACTCGTCCCACTCAGGGTGACAAATGCAAAAATAACAATTGATGGACAGAATGCAGAACAATGTCATACATTCACCCCAGTACAGAGATCTGGGCCTATATCCATCATTTTTTTGCTCACAATGCCATTCCAGTTTGAACCCAGCCATATGCAAATCAGTCTTGACCCTGTGCCCAATGGGAACAGTCCAGCCCGAACTGCCAGGCCAGGTCCTCCCTGGACTGGAATTAAGCATCCTAGGACCAGTTTCGGGGTTTCACCCCTCTTCAGCCAGGATAGCTTGACTCCAGTGGCATGGAGAGCACGGGACCCACGTCTGGGCATACCCGTCCCACTCAGGGTGACAAATTCAAAAACAACAATTGATGGACAGAATGCAGAACAATGTTATACATTCATCCCAGTACAGAGATCTGGGCCTATATCCATAGTTTTTTTTGCCCACCATGCCATTCCAGTTTGAACTCAGCCATATGCAAATCAGTCTTGACCCTGTGCCCAATGGGAACAGTCCAGCCCAAACTGCCAGGCCTGGTCCTCCCTGGACTGGAAACAAGCATCCTAGGACCGGTTTCAGGGTTTCACCCCTCATCAGCCAGGATAGCTTAACTCCAGTGGCATGGAGAGCACGCGACCCACGTCTGGGCATACCCGTCCCACTCAGGGTGACAAATGCAAAAACAACAATTGATAGACAGAATGCAGAAAAATGTCATACATTCACCCCAGTACAGAGATCTGGGCCTATATCCATCGTTTTTTTGCTCACCATGCCATTCCAGTTTGAGCCCAGCCATATGGAAATCAGTCTTGACCCTGTGCCCAATGGGAACAGTCCAGCCCGAACTGCCAGGCCAGGTCCTCCCTGGACTGGAAACAAGCATCCTAGGACTGGTTTCGGGGTTTCACCACTCATCAGCCAGGATAGCTTGACTCCAGTGGCATGGAGAGCACGGGACCCACGTCTCTCTATTAAGGCTTCAAATTCCGACGATATTTCCCTTTCCGGAGGTTGATTTACAGAAAGAGTGTTCGAAAACGGTATGGTGTCGGGACCGGGCATCTGCTACACTGTTAAATGGGTCCTTGTATCTGTCCTTTTTGTGCATCCCAGAGGTAAAACAGAGTAATTATTGCCTATTGAAGTCTTTTTACTTATTGATGCACTTGAATTTCTTCTCCCTGGGGGAGAGCCACAGATGAGGTGGACTGTGAAGCATGCACAAGCCACACTGGCCTAATGCCAGCCACCTTTGTGCAGTGATCATTACTGCAGCCTAGTGCTCAAAGCTGGACTTTCTTACCGCCGCTGCTTCTCTTTATGCCCCACTTTATCAATCTGAGCACCTTCTTGGGGCTCAATACCTTCCCGGATCCTGATGCCTCCTGCCGCCGCTCTAGGACTCACCACAATATCTATGGCACTGCCCCCGCTTCCTCTCGCAGGGCAAAAAACTCCAATGTCCCACTTCCCCCCTCTTCAAGACCTCGGCTGCCCCAGGTGGCCTACTGAGACCGCTGCTTTCTCCGCAGTTGCCGTGGGCCTGAAGGAAGGGTGGAACCGCCGGAAGACTTGGGGCTTACAGATGAACGATTGGCTCTTGGTGACCTCCAAAGCTGATTCAGACGCCATCTAAGGTGGTGGGGAATTGGGGAGTCCAAATGTGCAAATGGGTCGCGGAACCCACCACGGCCATCCTTCAATCCTGCGGCCCTGTGATCCAATGGCTATACCATCTGCACCGCCTCTCCGGCCCTCGGCATTTCAGCATCTGCATCGGCATCTTCTCCTTAGCCCCGCTCTCGGTGTCTCACAGCAACTAGTCCCTGCGCTGCTCCAGCCATGGACTGCTGCCGCCCGCTGCAGAAAAGTGCAGTTGCTCGCCTCACTCCAGGAGCTCTGAAACCAGTGCACCGGACTCCTCCTTGTTGTTGTCTTTTGGCGGCCTGGCAGGTTTCAGGACCAGACAAACTGTTTGCTCCTAGCCTTGGACACAGAGTCTGTTCACGCTGCTCTGTCCGTCTTTGCCTCCTTCCTCCTCACACCGAATGTGCTCATGTGGCGTCAACCAGGCAGAAGTCTTGCAGAGCTTATCCTCCTCGAACAGCCCGACTGGCTGATTGACAGTTGACAATTTTGGGGAACTTAAGCTCCCATTCGTATAGTCCATTTCCAGTCACCAAATATGATTAAGATCTGATTTTGTGATGGGGGTATGCTTCCTTTTGTACTACCTCCTCCTCTGTTCTGCCTATCCTCCAGTCAGCAGTATGCTACAGCAGGAGTGACTCCAAATCTAATAGCGTGATAACACAGGCCATGGGAATGACTATAGGTTCACACCTGGATGTCAGCCACAGTGACAAAAGGAGATCCCGGGGCCCCAGACCTACTCATTGTGATTCTTTTAGCAGCCCCATCTCCTTTCTGAGATGTGCCCAGGTCCCTTTCCAGTGACCTCTCCCTGAATCAAAGAATGCCATTTGAAGTGTACTGAAGGGGCTGGCTCTTCTTCCTCAAGTGTGTGCACCCCACCCCAAATCATAGCAATGCAGCAATCCACAAATCTGTCTGATTGGATTCCTCTACCTCCACATGCTCCTCCAGTCAGCCCTGGGTCTCCCAAAATGGAACCCAGAGTTTTTTATGAATTGCACCATTCACAAGCACACATACTCAGAGACCCACATACAAGCTGCACACCACCACATACCAACTTGATGTAGGCCAAGTTGAGCTAAGCACAAAGCAGTGGAACTATACATAAGTAAGTCTGTAGGCCTCACTACAGTGACATAGGTAAAAAAAGGCCTGTTCACTCCTACTGATCCCACATGGTATGCTGCCACCACCAAGCTTGTGCTATCTAATTCATTGTAAAGGTAGTACACATTCACTGTCATGAGGGTAGTGATTCGGGCGCACCTTCAGATTGAGCAAGACCATAATCTGTGAGATTATCTAGGTGATGGCATGTACACATGATCTGTGTTCACCCATGTTCACGAAAATCAGCATCAGGAATCCAGATGCCATTGCAGTTGGGGCACATCCGTCACCATACAATAGACCTTTCTGTGACAATACTATAGCAATGGTAGGTTAGGAATATAGTGGGGTATGGAAGGTATGGTGTATACATCGTAGTTTAGGATTGGTAGGTTTGTATAGTAGTTAGGATTCATATGGTAGAGTAGGGATGGTAACTCAGGTTTGGTAGGTATGGGAGATTAGATATGGTAGATAGGCTTGGACGTTGGTATGGTAGAGCAGGTGTGCAGTAGATTGGGTAGGTATTGTTGTTAGGTTTCACAGGCATGGTAGGCAGGCCCACATCATAGGTTAGGTATGTTATGTTAGGTAGTATATATATGGTAGCAGGCCTACCAACTCTCTTGGTGCAGTCATGTGACCCACAAAATCAGCTTTCATCACATGGTAACCCGATGAGGTGCTGTAATCACACGGCGGCAGAGAAAACAAGCAGAAAACCACTGCACACAATGGATTTCCAACTTGTTTTCCGAGGCTTTGAACAGCTGACGTCCACTAAGGGGTGTGAAAATACCCCAGGACATCAGCAACAACCTCAGAAACTTTTTTTTTTAGGAGGAGGAGATTTGTGGGCGGGACAAAAGTGTATCTTAGCTACTTCTTGGCATGAGGCACCGCCCTTTCAAGGGCCACTGTCTTTTCACACTGTGAAATTTTTGTTTTAGTTGGCAGGTTTGCAGTAGGTGGAGTAGAGTAGTATGGTAGATATGGTAGCAATGGTAGATAAGTATGGTAGATATGGTAGAGTATGGTAGATATAGTAGGTAAAGTTTAATAAGCTAGGTATAGGCCTTGGGCACATGTTGTATGTATGGAAGTTCAGGTATGTAGGTAAGTATTTTAGGTTATGTATGGTATATATGATAGCAGGTGTGTATGGTATGTATGGTAGGCGTGAATATTAGGTAGGTATGGTACATATTGTAGGTCTGATAGGTAAGGTTTAGTTGGTATCTATGGTAGGTGTGTCTGATATGTGTGATACATGGGAAAGTAGATATATATTGTAGGTAGGTAAGTATGGCACTTAGATATGGCAGGTATTGTTTAGTAGGTTCAGTGTCGTGGATAGATATAGTAGGTAGGCTTGATGGATTAGAAATGCTAGATAGGTAGGTATGTGGGCTAGGTACGGTGGTAGGTTTATTAGATAGCTAGGTATGGTAGTTATGGTGCATAAGTTTGGTAGACGTGGTAGGCTTGGTAGTTTAAGAAAGGTAACTTATTGATGGTAAGAAGCATAGGTAGATAATGAAAGTAGGCATGGTAATTTAGATTGAGTTTGGTTTGTATGGTAAGGAGCTAAAGTATGAAAGTTAGGTGTAGTAGGTAAGCATGGTCAGCATTAGGATGCCCAATCAATGTTTTATTAAATTGAGGTTGTGTAAGCAGAGTGAATGCAGAAAGCAACACATTCTCATGTATAAGCTACATTTCATGTCACAGTGGCATGGGTCTACCTGATGTCACATCACCAAGACTTAACTGGAGTACAAATGAAACAATGCAACAATCCACAACATGCCAGAACGTCATTTGACAGCCCACACAAGCAAAGGCACACCATGAAAAACACAAAAAAGCAAATGGCTGAAGGGGGTGAACCAAAGTCCACTCTCTCTATGTGCATCTTCACATTGTTTCTGTTGAAGAATTGTTGCCATGAGGTCCTCCCCGCTGCTAGAGCTGTCTGTAGTGAGAATAAAAACATAACTGGAGCATCAAAGTGCACCAGCCTCCTGCTGAAACCTCATAGATCACATAACCAGAGGCCTTGAACGTTTGATTACACATGGAGCAGTAGGAACTACATCATCATTGAATCTGAACATAATCTGCCTGCCTAGCTTTGCCTGTGCAGTTGTCTGGGTTCCTTCAAGACATCTTGGAGTACCTGCCACAACCCCTAGCACGCGTCGAGTTACACCACTGCCGAGGCTGAAGATCCCGGTTGCAGCCACACACTTGCTCAATCAATCAATCAAGGATTTGTGAAGCGCTCTACTCACCCGTGAGGGTCCCAAGGCGCTGGGGGAGGGGGGATTTCGGGCAGCTCCGGCTCATCCAGTCTGATAGATAACCACAGCGGTAAAAACAGAGCAACACTAGAGTTTTTAAAGCAGGAAAGGCTTGCTTTTGCAGAGGTCTCTTGGTTCTTTTATATGCATTTCCCTGTGAGCGTTTGGATATATTTTTAAGTGCAGTCTCAACAGGGATCTCTAGCAGGCCATGCTGTGAAACAAACTGATTGGAAACGACAACTGTGCCAGCGTTGTTGGACTTGTATACGTAGATAAACAAAGTTAATGAGTGTTTTCGTTTGCCTGCAGCTGAACATTTCTCAAACTCTCCACACTCCCCATACAGCTCACAAATATCACCTATTATGGTCAGTATTCAAACACCTCGGGGCATATTTACGTTCCCTGGCGCTTCCCTGCAAATCAGCAGGGATGCGCCAGGGAAGATGCGTCACGCAAGTTTGCCCTTGCGCCACCGCCGATGCGCCGCATTTACAATGCGGCGCGCCGTGGCGCACGGATGGGCAGCTGCGTGTCGCATCCCCCGACGGAAAGACGGCGCATTGCTGGAGTCGTGTCGCAAGCGCGATGCGGCTCCAGCAAGGCTCGGGGGTGCCCTATGCCTAACATGCTGCGTCAATCCTTACGCCTGCTTCAAGCAGGCGCAGGGTTTTGACGCAGCATGGCGTAAAGTGACTCAGTGAAATCTTGTAGATTTCACTGCGTCACTTTTACGAGGCGTACCTGCGAGGGAACGCCCACCCTGCGCCGGAACGCCCACATGAAACCTGACGCAGGTTTCATGTGGCTCAGGGATTTACAACGTGACGCATCTCCCTAGATGCGTCACGTTGTAAATATTGCGCAACGTGGCGCATGTTTTGCATCGCCGCTGCGTCACATAAGTGACGCAACGGCGGCGCAAAAGTGGCGCAAGGGGCTCGTCAATCTGCCCCCTCCTGTTTTAGGGTTTTGTTGAATGACTGAACGACTCGAGTGATCTGCCATCTTTCATTCTGTCTGCTTTGGTACAGCTTTTTGACAGCTGGAAAGTGGGCGCCTGTCAAACGTGAGACATTTTAGCCAGTCCTGGATTTTGTTGAGCTCTGACTTGAATATTAAATGCATAACCGCCTGTCCCCATATAGAGCACTGTTGGTTGAAAGGCCAGCACTTGCTGACGTGTTCACCCATAACAAGAGCCCTTTTGGCAGCTATTTAAATCTATAAGTCTACTGAAACAATAGGACACACCTATGTTCTAAGCAGCAAGCATCACTCTCAGCCTGCCAGATATACCTGTCATTTCAATGCTGGTCTAACTTCGATGTCTGCCTCTTTTAAATTGAGAGATATAACTTACTGGGTTGACTAGCTCATAAAAAAAAAAATCCTTAGGGGATAATGAGGCCTTTGAATCATACTGTCTGTATTTTACCAGCTTTGCCCAATGTTAGTGTGGTAATGTGTTTAAAAATGCACCACTTATCATTATATGTGCCACCGATCCTTTAGAGAAGAACCCTTAAAGTTCCCTGCACGGAAGTGGTGCTCTATGATATAATGATGTGCTCTATAAATTGTGCTTCATGCCATATTTATAGCATTTATAATTCGAGTAGGTATAGGTGTCTCCTATCGAGTGAAATAATACTCAAATTATTAACATCGGAAGAGTAAAAGGCAGAGCAGCGCCACAAGTCTTTTTACTGTGCTGCCCTATGCCAATTCGAAAGAGCAGAAATGCTCTGTATTTACAAGATACAGTGCATTCCGGTTGTGTCCTTGCTGTCTACGCCGGTGCTCAATTTGGTGCCTAGTGCCAACGCAGGCACCCTTGCACCATAGTGCAAGGGTGTCTGCGTTGTTGGCAGGATTATTTTTGTGGAGGAGGGACACCTTCGTGCCAAAAACAATCCATGGAAGCTTTTTCCTCTTTCTATTCTGCAGCACACATGGAAAGAGGAACAAAACAAGGAGAAATAAAGCTATTTATCCTCGTTACACCTTCCCTGGGAAGGCGTACAATTTTGAGGCATTCCCAGGTTTACAGATCCATGTAAATCTGAGAATGTGTTTAAACTCATTGGTGTTGCGTGGGAAAGCCCACCGCAATTCCGATGGAACCCCCCCCATGTAGTGTAAGGCAATGCAACAACTTGTGCTGCTTTGCCTTACAGCATATCTACGAGGCCATGAAAAGCCATCCAAAGTGGCTTTCCATGGCCTCGTAGATATAGGTCTGCACTCTCACTGCCAGAGTGTCATAAAAAGTAATGCACCGGTGGTGCAAGGGGTTTGTAAATAATCCCCTAAATTTGCTCTGCCAAATTTAAAACCATTGACGAGAAGGCAATGCAAGAAGTAACTGCTTCAGTGGCGGCTGCCACCAGTCTAAAGTGGTTGGGTGGCATGGGGGCTTGGGGGGAGGAATACAAATAAAATTAAGTGACTTACCTGCCGCTCCCGCTGACGCTACTGGCCGTCTCGTTGCTCTTCTCGCGATGGGGCACAAAGCACAGGCCCCCCACTCAATCTGGACGCTGCTCTCATGCTATTAGAGCAGTGCTGGGATTGGCCTGAGCGGGCTGGTCTGACACTCGCTCAGGCACAGGGAGTCTGTGCAGTTTCTCCACCTGGCTGTAGAATGCAGCTGGTTTGGAGAAACCTAAGTGAGCATGTCTGTTTGGCCGGCCTATAATGGCTGGCCAAGCCGACATGCACACTTACAGCGCCCCCCACCACTCCTCCTCTCTGCCATGGCCCAGCCCAGCCCCGCCCCACTCTAGACTTATCGGCTTTGCGTTTCAGAGTACAGTGATAAATAAAATGATAATAAAATGCATTATTATCATTTTATTTATCTGCTGTCTGGTAGCAGTGGGCGAAGCTCCTCCTCCATTAAGGAGGAGCCTCCACTGAACTGTTTAATTCACCACTGAGCCTGCTTTTAAAGGCACCTCAGGCAGCTGACCGACTTTAATTTACAGCATAAAAAATGTTGGGGGAGATAAAAAAACACGGGCCATAAGAGATATACCAAGTCTATTGCATCAAACTACTTTCAGAGGGTACTGCTGACACCCACCACCATTTCACAAACCAACCCATGAAACACGTAATATTTAAACCTCTAGGGCCTCATTTACAAAACATTAGTGTATGGCAGTGCCACAAGTCTTTTTGATGCACTGTCCTATTCCAATTTGAAAGGGCAGAAATACACCACCTTCATGAGATATGGTGCATTCCTGTCCTTTCAGCAAGAGATGGCTCACAATTTGGTGCCTAGCGCCAACACAGGCACCCTTGCACCATGGTGCAAGGGAGTCTGCGTTGTAGGCAGGATTGTTTTTATGCAGGAAGGTCCCCCTTCCTGCACAAAAACAATCCGAGAAGTGTTTTTCTCATTCTATGCATGCTGCATAATGCAGCACACATGGAAAGAGGAAATAATTAGGAGAAATGAAAACATTTCTCCTTGTCACTCCTGCTCAGTGGAGGCATAAGGTTTTGCAGCTGCCCCAGGTTTACTTGATTTTTTAAATCTGGGGCAGCATCAATATCCATGGGTATGTGGGAACACCCACTGCAACACCCATGGAATGCCTCCTTTAAGCAGAGTAAGGCAACGCATCGCTTTGCGCTGCCTTGCCTTACTCCATATCTATGAGGTCATACAAAGCCATGCAGGGTGGCTTTGCGTCGCCTCTTAGATATGATTGAGAGGCCTACGCCACCAGAGCGTAGAAAAAAGTGCTGCTTCTGCGGCATAGGCCTCTTGTAAATAAGTTCCCTAGTTAACAAACCATCTCCAGCAAATCTGTCCCAACTCAGAAACGCACCTATCTCCTAGTGTCCTCCCACCATCTAAAAAACAACGCCAGCAACTTTTCATACCTCAAGGCCACTCCTCCAGGCAGCAGCCAGACATTACTCTGCTTAGTCTCTCGAACGGTTATTAAAGCAACCTGTTTTTGTTAATAAACCAACTGTGAGTTTCTTTTTTCCCACCTTCTGGGTAGCTGCCTGACTGCCAAAGAACGGATCGGCTTACTCACAATGGCAAGCCCAGTGATGTCTGCTGAGCAGTGCTTAATGTGTGCTGGTGGTTGTGGGTGGTGGGCAGCAGTTCTCATTTTTGGAGGTTGGGGCTTATAAAAATGAGGAAGAGAAAGAAAGCCAGACAGTGATAAGGGAGAAAGCAGAGATGAAACAAATTCGGCTAGAGTGAGATAAAGAAACAAGAAGTGCAGGCCAGTGGAAGAGATAGACATGAAATTAAATCAAAACTAGGCAGCCTTAGTATTCAATAATACCAGCATTCAAAACTACTGGTGACAGGCTCCTAGGAAGATGTGGGATCCCTACTCTTGTTTTGTTTGCAAACTGAGTACTGTTGCTGTGCACCAAGAGGTAATACCAAGTGGCTTGCCATTGTTCTCTTTACTGTAGAGTAGGCTGACACCATCTAAAAAGAATGTAGTAGTATGCAAAAATAACTACATCAATCAGAGCATAAGGAAGCAACCTCATTGCAAAAAAATGTGATCTCACTAGCCACGCCTTTCATCCGGGAAAGTCTAGACACTGCTCTAGCACTTCAGAAGCCAGATGTTTCTTTCCCATCATTGCAGACCTCTGTGCACCAATGTTCATGGAACACACTAGCATTGATGAGAAAGGTTTAATTTCTACCTCCCAAGTAGGGGTAGTATTTAAGGCGTTCACACTTTCCTGGAAGGATCTTTTAAAAACAGTCAGTCCATGGAAATGCGTCCTCTTTACTACACTGTTTTAGGGACGGTCCTCTAGGTAAGTTGAACAGGTCTATGTACTTTCCACACTTGTCTCTATAGAGCCAATAAATACTGTAGTATTCAATGTGTGGTCCCTCGTTTGATATTAATGCAAGGTTGGGAATCGGAAGGCAACGTATTACTTGCACGTTAAGCCCTTCCCTCATGCACTGAGGTTCCTAACTGCCTGTTTTGGCCTGCATGCAGGAAATGAGCGCATGGTGTATCCCCACTATACAGCATGTGTTGTATTGCTTGACAATAATATCCCATCCACCGCAACAAACTAACCAGTACATCATGATGTAGTGTATTATATTACTGTAGGTCAATTTTATCGACCTTGAGATAGCGCTATTCAACCAAAATTTCTTTCAAATATGGGACTGTAGTTTAGTGCATATGCCTCTAAATTTTATTAATAAAACAGCACTTTGTGTGTTTATAGAGCAGAGAGAATTTAGGAGCTCGTGGGAAGACAAAACAAAACAGATAATCAACAATTGGACAGAGAGGTGACACCATTGGCTGTCACCGACATGAGTGGAAAAGGTAGGAACTAAGGGCCACATGTATCGAAATTGGAAATCGCGATTGCCTAATTCCGATTTTCTGAGAATCGCAATTAGGTATTCGCAATTTCCAATGTATGAAACACCATGAGTTTCATATACCGATTCGTAGTGGGTCGCAAACCGACCTACCTCATTAATATTAATGAGGTAAATCACAATTTGCGCCCCCCTAGGAATTGCAAAAATCACAGGGATGGTGGCCTGCTGTGGTCAGCAGACCACAATGTCTGTGATTGCTTTTAAATAAAGCAATCTTTCTTTTTGTAAAGCAGCCCGTTTTCCCTAAAGGAAAACGAGATGCTTTACAAAAAGAAAAATTAAATATTTTCCTTTCATGTTTTAATAGCAGGCAGTGGTCTGTGGGACCACAGCCTGCTCTTAAAAAATGCTTTTACAAACATTCACAAAGGAGAAGGGGTCTCTTGGGAACCCCTTCCCATTTGCGAATGGGTTATCACCTACTTGAAGTAGGTGGTAAAATGCGAATGTTTTGCGACCGCATTTCGGTCACAAAACATTCATACATGCTGATGTGATTCGATATTAAGAAGGGACGCCCTTAACACGCCTCTTCCTAATACCGAATCACAAAACCCAATTTGCGATTCGGTAACAAGATTACTGAATCGCAATTTGGGTTGGATGCATGTGAAAAGCCTTTTTTGCGTTCGCAAACGGGCCGACTCTGCAAATCGGCCCGTTTGCGAACTCAAAAAGGCTTCATACAGGTGACCCTGAAAGCTGCAAAACCATCAAATGCCCTTTAAGTTTTCCAAGGACCATTTTATATCACCATTCTTGATTTTTTCACAGAATCAGCAATGTATAAAGGTACTCATTTCAAAAGAAAGTAATAAAACTCGGTGCCCCTGCCTGCCCCTGTTCACCAAGCAAATCTGCCCATCAGAGAACTCTTATTCAAAGATATGCAGCTAAATTATGTTCGTAACATGACTTCAAACTTCTGCCACAGCCTTGGCAATTTATTACGTAATGTGGGTGTGTTGTATCATGTCAACAAGCCACATTAAGAGTTTAGATAACAATTTTTTAAACACCATCCTCAGACCATAGACTAGAAAACACATGTGCGCAATGCACATATATTCATACAACACGCCATCTTGTGCCACTTTGTAGTACAATGATGGTGGATGTTTGTGTCCTATACAGCTGCATAATTTGCAAACCTATCACGAACGACACACCTGCTTATCTTGCAGACAAGGTCACCATTTATGGTGAATCTCGTCACACCCTCAGCCAGGACACCATCACTGTAGACTAATAATTGTAAAAAAGAAAAAAAAATAGGCAGCAGGCCTTTTCCATCTATGCACCAAGGATCGGGAACAGCCTCCCAGCATACATCAAGACTGCCCCAACGCTCCTCCAGTTCAGAAAAGAGTTGAAGACTCACCTCTTTAAAGAACACTACATCACAAAGCATTAACCATCCACAACCCAGCTTCCTCGCCTCTTACTAGTTAACGTTATGTGTGTCTTTGATTATGTACAGCGCTCCACTGCCTTTCGGCAAGGTCCTTCCTATAGAAATACCATATACATACATACATTGGGGCAGATTTACAAGGACTGGCGCATCTCTACATATTAGCAGGGATGCGCCTGTAAAGATGCGACACGCAAAAATACCCTTGCGCCACCACGGATGCGTCGCATTTACAATGCGGCGCACCGTGGCGCAAGGATAGACAGATGCGTGTCGCATCTTTTGTCATAAGGGCAGCGCATTGCTGGAGTCGTGTCGCAAGCATGACGCAACTCCAGCAATGCTCAGGGGCGGCCTATACTTATTGTGCTGCGTCACTCCTTATGCCTGCTTCAAGCAGGCGTAAGGTTTTGACGCAGCGGCGTCGTAAAAGTGACTCAGAGAAATCTTGTAGATTTCACTGCGTCACTTTTACGAGGCTTTCTTGCGACGGAACGCCCACCCTGCATACATTATACCTGATGCAGGTATAATGTAGCGCAGGGCTTTACAACATGACGCATCTCCCTAGATGCGTCACGTTGTAAATATGTTGCAACGTGGCGCATTGTTTACAATGCCGCTGCGTCACAGAAGTGACGCAACGGCGGCGCAAATGTGTCGCAAGGGGCTTGTAAATCTGCCCCATAGTATGTGGAAGGTCAAAAAGATTGCAGAAGCTTTTGGCTTACATGCATACTATAGCAGTTGTGTAGCAAGGAGGGGGGGCCGTCCGCCCCAGGAGGCACGAGTTTTGGCTCTTGCACACAGTCGCGGGCCGGCAAATGCTGGGGCCGCCGCAGGCGGCCATAAGTCTAGCTATGCCACTGGACTATAGTCTAGAGCACGGGTACTCATAGTATGGCCCGCGGGCCGCCAGCGGCCCGGCAAGCCTTCCTTGGCGGCCCGCGGATCTTGCAGACATCGCACCTGTGTTTTTTTGTTTTTCTTTACAGAGTGTCAGCAAACACAGACTCTGCTCTATGGGGGCCGGGCGATTCCAGCGATAGTCCGAGTGGAGCTGCAGGGGCGCTAAGAAGAGGTGAAATACAACAAAGCCTCGTTATCATGCAAATGGTCTTTTAAAGACCTGTGAAGTACTCGGGTGCGGCTGTGTGTGTGCCCGGGAAGCTGTCTCAGCCCGGGCTGCCACACACGTGGGGTGAGGTGACAGAGAATGATAGAGGACAGCAGGGTGTGAGAGCCGGGTGAGGTGACGGAGGGCAGCAGGGAGTGAGAGCCGGGAGAGGTGACGGAGGGCAGCAGGGAGTGAGAGCCAGGTGAGGTGACAGAGGGTAGCAGGGAGTGAGAGCCGGATGAGAGCCAGGTGAGGTGACAGAAGGCAGCAGGGTGTGAGAGCCGGGTGATGTGACGGAGGGCAGGAGGGAGTGAGAGTCGGGTGAGGTGACGGAGGGCAGCAGGGAGTGAGAGCCGGGTGAGGTGACAGAGGGTAGCAGGGAGTGAGAGCCGGATGAGAGCCAGGTGAGGTGACAGAGGGCAGCAGGGTGTGAGAGCTGGGTGAGGTGACGGAGGGCAGCAGGGAGTGAGAGCCGGGTGAGGTGACGGAGGGCAGCAGGGAGTGAGAGCCGGGTGAGGTGACGGAGGGCAGCAGGGAGTGAGAGCCAGGTGAGGTGATGGAGGGCAGCAGGGAGTGAGAGCCGGGTGAGATGGCAGAGGGTGACAGAGGGCAGCAGGAAGTGAGAGCCGGGTGAGGTGACAGAGGGCAGCAGCGAGTGAGAGCCGGGTGAGGTGACAGAGGGTTGCAGGGAGTGAGAGCCGGGTGAGGTGACAGAGGGTGACAGAGGGCAGGGAGTGAGAGCCGAGTGAGGTGACGGAGGGCAGCAGGGAGTGAGAGCCAGGTGAGATGGCAGAGGGTGACAGAGGGCAGCAGGGAGTGAGAGCCGGGTGAGGTGACAGAGGGCAGCAGGGAGTGAGAGCCGGGTGAGATGGCAGAGGGTGACGGAGGGCAGCAGGGAGTGAGAGCCGGATGAGGTGACAGAGGGTTGCAGGGAGTGAGAGCCGGGTAAGGTGACAGAGGGTTGCAGGGAGTGAGAGCCTGGTGAGGTGACAGAGGGTGACAGAGGGCAGTAGGGAGTGAGAGCCGGGTGAGGTGACAGAGGGCAGCAGGGAGTGAGAGCCGGGTAAGGTGACAGAGGGTGACAGAGGGCAGGGAATGAGAGCCGGGTGAGGTGACAGAGGGCAGGGAGTGAGAGCCGAGTGAGGTGACAGAGGGCAGCAGGGAGTGAGAGCCGGGTGAGGTGATGGAGGGCAGCAGGGAGTGAGAGCCGGGTGAGGTGACGGAGGGCAGCAGGGAGTGAGAGCCGGGTGAGTTGACAGAGGGTAGCAGGGAGTGAGAGCCGGATGAGAGCCAGGTGAGGTGACAGAGGGCAGCAGGGTGTGAGAGCCGGGTGAGGTGACGGAGGGCAGCACGGAGTGAGAGCCGGGTGAGGTGACGGAGGGCAGAAGGGAGTGAGAGCCGGGTGAGGTGACGGAGGGCAGCAGGGAGTGAGAGCCGGGTGAGGTGACGGAGGGCAGCAGGGAGTGAGAGCCGGGTGAGGTGACGGAGGGCAGCAGGGAGTGAGAGCCGGGTGAGATGGCAGAGGGTGACAGAGGGCAGCAGGGAGTGAGAGCCGGGTGAGGTGACAGAGGGCAGCAGCGAGTGAGAGCCGGGTGAGGTGACAGAGGGTTGCAGGGAGTGAGAGCCGGGTGAGGTGACGGAGGGCAGCAGGGAGTGAGAGCCGGGTGAGGTGACGGAGGGCAGCAGGGAGTGAGAGCTGGGTGAGGTGACGGAGGGCAGCAGGGAGTGAGAGCCGGATGAGATGGCAGAGGGTGACAGAGGGCAGCAGGGAGTGAGAGCCGGGTGAGGTGTGCGTTAAGAGCCTGTGATGTGATGTTTCCCGCCAGCCTGTAGTCAGAGAGTTGAGCCAAGGCCAGGGAGCTCAGGCCTGGGAGGGAGACAGAGAGGGAGACAGAGAGAGAGCGAGACAGAGAGAGAGGGAGACAGAGGGAGGGAGACAGAGGGAGACAGAGAGAGGGAGACAGAGAGAGGGAGACAGAGAGAGAGAGACAGAGGGAGAGACAGAGGGAGGGAGACAGAGCGAGAGACAGAGGGAGGGAGACAGAGAGAGAGGGAGACAGAGAGGGAGGGAGACAGAGGGAGACAGACAGAGACAGACAGAGGGAGACAGACAGAGGGAGACAGACAGAGAGAGACAGAGGGAGAGACAGAGGGAGGGAGACAGAGGGAGGGAGACAGAGAGAGAGGGAGACAGAGGGAGGGAGACAGACAGAGACAGAGGGAGACAGACAGAGAGAGACAGAGGGAGACAGACAGAGGGAGGAAGGCGACAGACAGAGGGAGACAGAGGGAGGGAGACAGATAGAGGGAGACAGATAGAGGGAGACAGATAGAGGGAGACAGAGGGAGGGAGACAGGGAGGGAGACAGACAGAGGGAGACAGACGGAGACAGACAGAGGGAGACAGAGGGAGGGAGAAAGAGAGAGGGAGACAGAGAGAGGGAGGGAGACAGAGAGAGAGAGAGAGGGAGGCAGAGAGAGAGCGAGATAGAGAGAGGGAGGGAGACAGAGAGAGAGAGAGAGGGAGGCAGAGAGAGAGCGAGATAGAGAGAGGGAGGGAGACAGAGAGAGAGGGAGGGAGACAGAGGGAGACAGACAGAGGGAGACAGACAGAGGGAGACAGAGAGAGAGGGAGACAGAGAGAGAGGGAGACAGAGAGAGAGGGAGACAGAGGGAGGGAGACAGAGGGAGACAGAGAGAGGGAGACAGAGGGAGACAGAGAGAGGGAGACAGAGAGAGGGAGACAGAGAGAGGGAGACAGAGGGAGACAGAGAGAGGGAGACAGAGAGAGAGAGACAGAGGGAGAGACAGAGGGAGAGACAGAGGGAGGGAGACAGAGAGAGACAGAGAGAGAGGGAGACAGAGAGGGAGGGAGACAGAGGGAGACAGAGAGAGACAGACAGAGGGAGACAGACAGAGGGAGACAGACAGAGGGAGAGACAGAGGGAGGGAGACAGAGGGAGACTGAGGGCGACAGACAGAGGGAGACGGAGGGAGGGAGACAGACAGAGACAGAGGGAGACAGACAGAGGGAGGAGGGTGACAGGCCGAGGGAGGAGGGTGACAGACAGAGGGAGACAGAGTGAGGGAGACAGATAGAGGGAGACAGATAGAGGGAGACAGATAGAGGGAGACAGAGGGAGGGAGACAGAGGGAGGGAGACAGACAGAGGGAGACAGACAGAGGGAGACAGATGGAGACAGACAGAGGGAGACAGAGGGAGGGAGACAGAGGGAGAGAGAGGGAGGGAGACAGAGAGAGGGAGACAGAGAGAGAGAGGGAGGGAGACAGAGAGGGAGGGAGGGAGGGAGGGAGACAGAGAGAGGGAGGGAGAGAGAGAGAGAAAGAGAGATGGAGGGAGACAGAGAGAGAGAGGGAGGGAGACAGAGGGAGGGAGAGAGGCAGAGAGAGGGAGGGAGACAGAGAGAGAGAGAGAGAGAGATGTGTATGCCGGGTCCGGTGGCTCAGTGGACGAAGGCGTCCGCTGCAGGGGCCTGTGTTCCACCTCATGGTCACAGTTTTGTTTTGCTCTAGCCCCACCCCTCCCCCAATGACCCCGCCCCCACCGGTGCGGCCCTCGGCCACAAACCACACTGTAAATGTGGCCCCCAAGAGAAAGTTTGTGAGTACCCATGGTCTAGAGGTATCATCGCGAATATATCAGAATGAACAACTGTTTGCAGTGGGGGAGTGGAGGGTATATCAGTAATAGGAAAAGTTCACAGCTATTGCACACAGCATGAACCTGGCCATGCTGGTGTTACTAATTGGTGTGCCTGCATTGTTGGGTCTCATCGTGTGATTCAACAGCTCAATTTTTAGCAGTTTTTTAACATTATATAGTGCGGCTACAATGCTTACAAAGAAGGCATTCAGTTCTGAATGCGAAATTTCTTGAAAGGAGAGGAAGGCTGTTCCAGAGCAAATTTGTATTCAGTAGAGAAATGCTGATAGGTATTTTATTTACCTTTGAATGGCACCTGCTGCCACCTCCTCAATTGACGCACAGAAAGAAACACAATTCAATATACAAATTATTTGCAAATACTTTCAGCCGTAGAATAAATGACTGATATTTAAAAGTGTCACAGCTCATTGCCAGATATCACACATGTGAGAGGGTGCCATCCTAATCGCCCACTTAGTGCCTGCAGCAGAGCCCTTCAGACTCCTCACGTCCACTTTCATGAATAAACTAAGAGGCATCCATCAAACCAGAGGCATGGAGGATGACAGAGGGATGCATTTCTTATGATACCTCTGAGAAGTGTTCTCATAAAATATTATGCCCAAGAGCTGTCAATGTTGTGTTACTTAATACATAGCACGTGACTCCCTGGGTCCTGCGATAATCAACATCGTTTTGGTTGACTCCAGGTTTTCTGCCAGGCTGGAAGAGAACAAGGCCCCTCTGATGTCAGTCAGAGCCAAGAGATTGCTCAATTCATATATATCAGCACTCTGCGGTGACAGCAGCTTCCTAACAGAGGAGGAGATTTAATCTATATGGACATATGACAGACGCAACTGCTGCCTCCTGGTCCTCTGGGACTACAGAGTGACATCTTCTCTCTTTCAGATCAGCTAAAACCGTGGACTATCATTTAAAAACGGAAAAGCTTGTGAAGTTCGAGCTGTCGGGTTCTGTTATCGGGAAAGAACCTGACAAGGCTGAGCTTCATTTGATCTTGAGTTAACCCGTGCATTTCAGTTCCCATTGACCGCAAATCCATTGTTCCTGTTGATGGATATTTGACGGAGGAATAAAGTAAAATACAGACTGAACAAATCCTTACTTGCTAGTAATAAAACCTGTTCATATTTCGACGTTGCCTACTGTTTTGAATCGTGTGCACTCTAAATTCAAACTACATTACATAAAATTGTTGTAATGGTGTTTTAAACCACCGAATAAAACGTTTGCAAAACCCTCTAACGTCTGCTGCTTTAGCTTGCTATTATTAAATTGGCATTGAGAATACGTTTTGACAGGCCAGTATTTTTGACATCTATATAGTGCAAGTCGGAAAACAAAGCATATAACATTTGCATGAACAAATATCTTAAGTTCGATTGGTTTGAGAGCTTTAACCCCTTCGCTGCTAGGCCTTCCCCCCCCCGTGCAAAGCCTTTTTTGGGCTATTTGGGGTAGTTCACGCTTAGGCCCCTGTAACTTTTCGACCACATAAGGTATCCACGCCAAATTTGCATCCTTTTTTTCCAACATCAAGGGGATTCTAAAGGTACCCAGGGTTTGTGGATTCCCCTGGAGGGGACCCAGAAATTAGCCAAAATACAGGTACATTTTTTTTGGGGGGGGGGGGAATTGGAAAAAAGGGCTACAGATGAAAGCGTCTGGTTTTTTCCCTGCAAATGGTATCAAAAAAGGGGTTGTGGTGATGAAATCACCATCTTCCCAGCTTTCAGGGACAAGCAGACTTTTGTTAGAAAACCAAAATGTTTTACACAGTTTTGGCATTTTTCTGGGACATAGCCTATTTTTGCTATTTTTTGTGCTTTCAATCTCTTTCCAGTTAATGGTAGAAATGGGTATGAAAGCAATAATGGATCCTGGAAAGCTATACATTTTAGAAAAGTAGACAAAATTCTGAATTCAGCAAGGGGTCATTTTTGTAGGACCTTCAAGGTTTCTTTATAGAAACTAACCGTTGAATATAGGAAAAATTGAAAATTAGTTGAAAAAAACAGCCATTTGTGTGACAACGTTGTCACCTGTAACTTCTTCTAATTATGACAGCTGTTTGACAGCAATATACTGTTACATCCGCTGGACCTTTCTGGTTGTGGGGATATATAGGACTTGTAGGTTCACCAAGAAGCCGACGAACCCAGAGCCAATAACTGAGCAGCTTCTTGCAATGGTTTTTTTATTATGTACCGGGTATATAGCAATTAATTTGGGAAAATATATACATGGAAAAATCGGTATGAAAGACACCTATGTATTTCTGAAATTGGAACAAAATATAGAGTTTAGAAACAGTAGATATTTGCACATTTCCGAAATTGTGAGTACCCATACTAGCATGAGAATTATAGGTCATTTTTCTAAATTACTTCTTTTTTATACATTGTCTTTCATTTGGAAGGCAGAAATGCATCGCAAGTCAATAGGTAACAACAGTTGCTCTACAATTCTGTGTTACCCTAAGCCTCCCAATAAAAATGGTACCTCACTTGTGTGGGTAGGCCTAGTCCCCGCGACAGGAAACGGCCCAAAACGCAACGTCGACACACCACATTTTTACAGTGAAAACTGACCCATTTTTTGTAAAGTGCCTAGCTGTAGATTTTGAACCCTAGCTCTGCCGGCACCTAGGGAAACCTAGAAACCTATACATTTTTTAAAACTAGACACCCAGGGGAATCCAGGTTGGGGTGACTAGGCTCTCACCAGGTTCTATTACTCAGAATCCCTTGCAAACCTAAAAATTTGTAAAAAAAACCCACATTTTCCTCACATTTCTGTGGTGGAAAGATCTGGAATCTGCGTGGATCCACAACATTTCCACCACCCCGTGTTCCCCAAAGTCCTCCGAGAAAAATGGTACCTCACTTGTGTGGGTAGGCCTAGTGCTCGCGACAGGAAACGGCCCAAAACGGAACGTGGACACACCACATTTTCACAGTGAAAACGGACCCTTTTTGGCAAAGTGCCTAGCTGTAGATTTTGATCCCTAGCTCTGCCGGCACCTAGGGAAACCTAGCAAACCTATACATTTTTGAAAACTAGACACCCAGGGAAATCCATGATGGGGTGAATTGAGTGGCTCTCACCAGGTTCTGTTACCCAGAATCCTTTGCAAACCTAAGAATTTGTAAAAAAAACCACATTTTCCTCACATTTCTATGGTGGAAAGTTCTGGAATCTGCGTGGATCCACAAAATTCCACCCACCCCGCGTTCCCCAAAGTCTTCCAAGAAAAATGGTACCTCACTTGTGTGGGTAGGCCTAGGGCCCGCGACAGGAAATGGCCCAAAACACAACGTGGACACACCACATTTTCACAGTGAAAACTGACCCTTTTTTTGCAAAGTGCCTAGCTGTAGATTTTGAACCCTAACTCTGCCTGCACCTAGGGAAACCTAGCAAACCTATACGTTTTTGAAAACTAGACACCGAGGGGAATCCAGGATGGGGTGACTTGACTGGCTCTCATCAGTTTCTGTTACCCAGAATCTCTTGCAAACCTAAAAATGTGTCAAAAAACCCAACATTTTCCTCACATTTCTGTGGTGGAAAGTTCTGGAATCTGCGTAGATCCACAAAATTCAACCCACTCGGCGTTCCCCAATGTCTTTCAAGAAAAATGGTACCTCACTTGTGTGGGTAGGCCTAGTGCCCGCAACAGGAAACGGCCCAAAACGCAACATGCACACACCACATTTTCACAGTGAAAAGGGACCCTTTTTTTGCAAAGTGCCTAGCTGCAGATTTTGAACCCTAGCTCTGCCGGCACCTAGGGAAACCTAGCAAACCTATACATTTTTGAGAACTAGACACCCAGGGGAATCCAGGATGGGTTGACTTGACTGGCTCTCACCAGGTTCTGTTACCCAGAATCCCTTGCAAACCTAAAAATTTGTCCCAAAAAACACATTTTCCTCACCTTTCTGTGGTGGAAAGTTCTGGAATCTACGTGGATCCACAAAATTCCACCCACCCCGCGTTCCCCAAAGTCTTCAGAGAAAAATGGTACCTCACTTGTGTGGGTAGGCCTAGTGCCCGCCACAGGAAACGGCCCAAAACACAACATGGATACACCACATTTTCACAGTGAAAACGGACCCGTTTTTTGCAAAGTGCCTAGCTGTAGATTTTGAACCCTAGCTCTGCTGGCACCTAGGGAAACCTAGCAAACGTATACATTTTTGGTAACTAGATACCCAGGGGAATCCAGGATGGGGTGACTTGACTGGCTCTCACCAGGTTCTGTTACCCAGAATCCCTTGCAAACCTCAAAATTTGTCCAAAAAAACACATTTTCCTCACATTTCTGTGGTGGAAAGTTCTGGAATCTGCGTGGATCCACAAAATTCCATGCACCCCGCATTCCCCAAAGTCTTCTGAGAAAAATGGTACCTCACTTGTGTGGGTAGGCATAGTGCCCGTGCAGGAAACGGCCCAAAACGCAACATGGACACACCACATTTTACAGTGAAAACTGAAACTATTTTGCAAAGTGCCTAGCTGTAGATTTTGAACCCTAGCTTTGCCGGCACTTAGGGAAACCTAGAAAACCTATACATTTTTGAAAACTAGACACCGAGGGGAATCCAGGATGGGATGACTTGTCTGGCTCTCACTAGGTTCTGTTACTCAGAATCCCTTGCAAACCTCAAAATTTGTACAAAAAACACATTATCCTCACATTTCTGTG
Organism: Calotriton arnoldi; assembly: GCA_963921515.1. Classification (NCBI taxonomy): domain Eukaryota; kingdom Metazoa; phylum Chordata; class Amphibia; order Caudata; family Salamandridae; genus Calotriton; species Calotriton arnoldi. Next base: position 28,672 of record CAWUFW010018236.1, read on the forward strand.
GTGGAAAGTTCTGGAATCTGCGTGGATCCACAGAAATCCACCCACCTCGCATTCCCCAAAGTCTTCCGAGAAAAATGGTACCTTACTTGTGTGGGTAGGCCAAGTGCCCGCAACAGTAAACGGCCCAAAACGCAACGTGGACACAACACATTTTCACGGTGAAAACGGACCCTTTTTTTGCAAAGTGCCTAGCTGTAGATTTTGAACCCTAGCTCTGCCGGCACCTTGGGAAACCTAGAAAACTATACATTTTTTAAAACTAGACACCCAGGGAATCCAGGATGGGTGACTTGTCTGGCTCTCACCAGGTTCTGTTACCCAGAATCCCTTGCAAACCTCAAAATGTGTAAAAAAAAAACACATTTTCCTCACATTTCTGTGGTGGAAAGTTCTGGAATCTGTGTGGATCCACAAAATTCCACCCAGCACGCTTTCCCCAAAGTCTTCCGAGAAAAATGGTACCTCACTTGTGTGGGTGGGTCAAGTACCCGCGACTGGCAAGGGCCCAAAACCTATTGAGGCGACATCAAAATTACCTATCACAAAACAACCTGGTTTTGCAAGGGGGTCCATGAGTTTTGGCCCTGGGCTCGGCGGCCACCTAGGAAACCTACCAAACCCACACATTTCTGAAAACTAGACACCTGGGGAGTCCAGCAAGGTATGGCTTGCATGGGTCCCCCAAGATTTCCCTACCGAGAATCCCCTGCAAACCTCAAATTTAGCTGAAAAAATCACTTTTTTCTCAAATTTCTGTGTGGGAAAGTTCTGGAATCTGCGTGGATCCACAAATTTCCTTCTACACAGCATTCCACCAGGGCTCCCGATAAAAATGGTACCTCACTCGTGTGGGTGGGTCAAGTACCCGCGACAGGCAAGGGCCCAAAACCTATTGAGGAGACATCAAAATTACCTATCACAAAACAACCTGGTTTTGCAAGGGGGGTCCCATTAGTTTTTGGCCCCGGGCTCGGCGGCCACCTAGGGAAACCTACCAAACCCATACATTTCTGAAAACTAGACACCCGGGGGAGTCCAGAAAGGTATGGCTTGCGTGGGTCCCCCAAGATTTCTCTACCCAGAATCCCCTGCAAACCTCAAATTTTGTTGAAGAAATCTATTTTTTCTCACATTTCTGTGTGGGAAAGTTGTAGGATCAACGGGCTGACACAAATTTCCTACCACCCAGCGTTCCTCCAGGTCTCCCGATAAAAATGGTACCTCACTTGTGTGGGTAGGCATAGTGGCTGCAACAGGAAATGGCCCAAATCGTACTGTGGAGACTTCAAAATTACCTATAACAAAACTACCTGGTTTTGGGGGGGGCACCTGGGGTTTTGGCCCCGGGCTCGCCGCCATCTAGAAAAACCTACCAAACCCACACATTTCTGAAAACTAGACACCCTGGGGAGTCCAATGAGGTATGACTTGCGTGGGTCCCCCAATGTTTCCCTACCCAGAATCCCCTGCAAACCTCAAATTTAGCTGAAAAAACCCACATTTTCTACATATTTTTGTGTGGAATCACCGTGGCGGCACAAATGACCTACCCCACAGCGTTCTCCTTAGTGTCCTTAGGGTCCAAAATCCACAGGTAGGCACATTGCTAAAAACAAGTCTGTGCCTAGTTGGCTTTCTGCCGCCCTGGGGGGGGGGTTGCCCCGCTATGCCCCCAAGGGGGACTATAAGACTGTGGCTATGTTTGTGGGGGCTGGGGGCATTGGCATGCCCATTCTGGGCATCCCCCATGCATAAAAAAAGCCAGCACAATCTCTGGCGCCTAGTGGGCTTTCTGTCCCCCCGGTGGCAGATCAGGGGCCACTGCCCCCATCCGCCCCTCGGTGGGGGCAGAAAGACTGTGGCATTTTTTTGAGGAGATGTGGACATTGGCATGCCCATTCTGGGCTGACCTCAACCCTGAACAAAAATTTTTTTTTAAAAATCCTGAGGCCTAGAGGGCTTTCTGCCCCCCCCCCCCGGGGGCAGATAAGGGGCTATTGCCTCCGGGGAGGGGCAGAAAGACTGTGGTAATTGTTTTTGGGGTGGGGGCATTATCATGCCCATTCTGGCGTCAATAAAAAAAAAAACAATCCCTGGTTTCTACTGGGCTTTCTGGCCCCCCGGGGGGGTAGATTGGGGGCAACTGCCCCGTCTTCCCCCTGGGGGTGCACACAGACTGACATTTCTCTGGGGGGGTGGGGGCATTGCCATGACCTTTTTGATACCAAAGGGGATGATGGACGGAGCGTTTGAGCAAATCAAACACTCACCCCCAGTCAACTGATCTGGGTTTAATCCATCATCATTCTTTAGCTCACTCCACCGCCCCAGTTCAGACATGGCCATATGCAAATCAGTCTGACACTGTGCCTCATGGGAACAGTCCAGCCCGAACTGCCAAGTCATGTCTTCCCTGGACCGGAAACAAGCATCCTGGGACCGGTTTCTGGCCATTCAGCCGTCATCAGCCAGGCTAGCTTGAATCCAGTGGCAAAGTGAGCAAGGGACCCACGTCTGGGCATACCCTGCCAACTTAGGGCGAACAAAGCGATACCAAAGGGGATGATGGACGGAGCGTTTGAGCAAATCAAACACTCACCCCCAGTCAACTGATCTGGGTTTAATCCATCATCATTCTTTAGCTCACTCCACCACCCCAGTTCAGACATGGCCATATGCAAATCAGTCTGACCCTGTGCCTCATGGGAACAGTCCAGCCCGAACTGCCAAGTCATGTCTTCCCTGGACCGGAAACAAGCATCCTGGGACCGGTTTCTGGCCATTCAGCCGTCATCAGCCAGGCTAGCTTGAATCCAGTGGCAAAGTGAGCAAGGGACCCACGTCTGGGCATACCTTGCCAACTTAGGGCGAACAAAGCGATACCAAAGGGGATGATGGACGGAGCGTTTGAGCAAATCAAACACTCACCCCCAGTCAACTGATCTGGGTTTAATCCATCATCATTCTTTAGCTCACTCCACCACCCCAGTTCAGACATGGCCATATGCAAATCAGTCTGACCCTGTGCCTCATGGGAACAGTCCAGCCCGAACTGCCAAGTCATGTCTTCCCTGAACCAGAAACAAGCATCCTGGGACCGGTTTCTGGCCATTCAGCCGTCATCAGCCAGGCTAGCTTGAATCCAGTGGCAAAGTGAGCAAGGGACCCACGTCTGGGCATACCCTGCCAACTTAGGGGCGAACAAAGCGACACCAAAGGGGATGATGGACGGAGCGTTTGAGCAAATCAAACACTCACCCCCAGTCAACTGATCTGGGTTTAATCCATCATCATTCTTTAGCTCACTCCACCACCCCAGTTCAGACATGGCCATATGCAAATCAGTCTGACCCTGTGCCTCATGGGAACAGTCCAGCACGAACTGCCAAGTCATGTCTTCCCTGGACCGGAAACAAGCATCCTGGGACCGGTTTCTGGCCATTCAGCCGTCATCAGCCAGGCTAGCTTGAATCCAGTGGCAAAGTGAGCAAGGGACCCACGTCTGGGCATACCCTGCCAACTTAGGGCGAACAAAGCGATACCAAAGGGGATGATGGACGGAGCGTTTGAGCAAATCAAACACTCACCCCCAGTCAACTGATCTGGGTTTAATCCATCATCATTCTTTAGCTCACTCCACCACTCCCAGTTCAGACATGGCCATATGCAAATCAGTCTGACCCTGTGCCTCATGGGAACAGTCCAGCCCGAACTGCCAAGTCATGTCTTCCCTGGACCGGAAACAAGCATCCTGGGACCGGTTTCTGGCCATTCAGCCGTCATCAGCCAGGCTAGCTTGAATCCAGTGGCAAAGTGAGCAAGGGACCCACGTCTGGGCATACCCTGCCAACTTAGGGCGAACAAAGCGATACCAAAGGGGATGATGGACGGAGCGTTTGAGCAAATCAAACACTCACCCCCAGTCAACTGATCTGGGTTTAATCCATCATCATTCTTTAGCTCACTCCACCACCCCAGTTCAGACATGGACATATGCAAATCAGTCTGACCCTGTGCCTCATGGGAACAGTCCAGCCCGAACTGCCAAGTCATGTCTTCCCTGGACCGGAAACAAGCATCCTGGGAACGGTTTCTGGCCATTCAGCCGTCATCAGCCAGGCTAGCTTGAATCCAGTGGCAAAGTGAGCAAGGGACCCACGTCTGGGCATACCCTGCCAACTTAGGGCGAACAAAGCGATACCAAAGGGGATGATGGCCGGAGCGTTTGAGCAAATCAAACACTCACCCCCAGTCAACTGATCTGGGTTTAATCCATCATCATTCTTTAGCTCACTCCACCACCCCAGTTCAGACATGGCCATATGCAAATCAGTCTGACCCTGTGCCTCATGGGAACAGTCCAGCCCGAACTGCCAAGTCATGTCTTCCCTGGACCGGAAACAAGCATCCTGGGACCGGTTTCTGGCCATTCAGCCGTCATCAGCCAGGCTAGCTTGAATCCAGTGGCAAAGTGAGCAAGGGACCCACGTCTGGGCATACCTTGCCAACTTAGGGCGAACAAAGCGATACCAAATGGAATGATGGACGGAGAGTTTGAGCAAATCAAACACTCACCCCCAGTCAACTGATCTGGGTTTAATCCATCATCATTCTTTAGCTCACTCCACCACCCCAGTTCAGACATGGCCATATGCAAATCAGTCTGACCCTGTGCCTCCTGGGAACAGTCCAGCCCGAACTGCCAAGTCATGTCTTCCCTGGACCAGAAACAAGCATCCTGGGACCGGTTTCTGGCCATTCAGCCGTCATCAGCCAGGCTAGCTTGAATCCAGTGGCAAAGTGAGCAAGGGACCCACGTCTGGGCATACCCTGCCAACTTAGGGCGAACAAAGCGATACCAAAGGGATGATGGACGGAGCGTTTGAGCAAATCAAACACTCACCCCCAGTCAACTGATCTGGGTTTAATCCATCATCATTCTTTAGCTCACTCCACCACCCCAGTTCAGACATGGCCATATGCAAATCAGTCTGACCCTGTGCCTCATGGGAACAGTCCAGCCCGAACTGCCAAGTCATGTCTTCCCTGGACCGGTTTCTGGCCATTCAGGCGTCATCAGCCAGGCTAGCTTGAATCCAGTGGCAAAGTGAGCAAGGGACCCACGTCTGGGCATACCCTGCCAACTTAGGGCGAACAAAGCAATACCAAAGGGGATGATGGACGGAGCGTTTGAGCAAATCAAACACTCACCCCCAGTCAACTGATCTGGGTTTAATCCATCATCATTCTTTAGCTCACTCCACCACCCCAGTTCAGACATGGCCATATGCAAATCAGTCTGACCCTGTGCCTCATGGGAACAGTCCAGCCCGAACTGCCAAGTCATGTCTTCCCTGGACCGGAAACAAGCATCCTGGGACCGGTTTCTGGCCATTCAGCCGTCATCAGCCAGGCTAGCTTGAATCCAGTGGCAAAGTGAGCAAGGGACCCACGTCTGGGCATACCCTGCCAACTTAGGGCGAACAAAGCGATACCAAAGGGGATGATGGATGGAGCGTTTGAGCAAATCAAACACTCACCCCCAGTCAACTGATCTGGGTTTAATCCATCATCATTCTTTAGCTCACTCCACCACCCCAGTTCAGACATGACCTTTTTGGGCAGCCCCCACCCCAACGTCAATAAAAAAAAATCCCTGGTTTCTAGTTTGCTTTCTGCCCCCCTGGTGGGGCAAATTGGGGGCTCCTGCCCCCGTCTGCCCCCAGGGGGGGCAGAAAGACTGACATTTCTTTGGGGGGGCAATGCCATGCCCTTTTTGGGCAGCCCCCACCCCAACATCAATAAAAAAAAATCCCTGGTTTCTAGTGGGCTTTCTGCCCCCCCGGGGGGGCAGATTGGGGGATACTGCCCCCCAGGGGGGACAGAAAGACTGAAATTTCTCTGGGAGGGGGGTGGGGGCATTGCCATGCCCTTTTTGGGCAGCTCCCACCCCAATGTCAATAAAAAAAAAATCCCTGGTGTCTAGTGGGCTTTCCGCCCTCCCGGGGGGGCAGATTTGGGGCTACTGCCCCCATATTCCCCCAGGGTGGCAGAAAGACTGCAAAGGCCCTTGCCCAAGGGGCCGCTCCCCCCTCCCTGGTGCTAGTGGGTGGATCCCTGCTTGGGGATCGCCCTCCTGGGAGTGATCCCTAAGCAGTAATCCACTAGGAAGGGTACCATTGGAAAGGAGATTCTCCTTTCCAACGATACCTCTCCCATCTTTTTCGGTGCTTGGGGGCTGAGATAGCCCCACAAGCACCGAAACTGAGAAACTGAAAGTAAGTTTCAGTTTCGATTTTGTTGCAATGACGATAGCGCGCCATGCGCACGATCGTCATTACAATGAAATACAAAAATAGGCCTGGCGAGGTTGGGGAAGCTCTTCCCCACCTCCCCAGGCAAAAAAAAAATGGGAAATCCCTCTGCTGTCTGCAGCAGAGGGATTTCCTGAGCATGTGCTCATGACGGAATAGTTCCGTCATGAGCATACAAGAACTTGTGCTCATGACGGAACCATTCCATCATGAGCATGGCAGGGGTTAAAGTATGGTTTGGGGTTCATTTCTGAACAAGAAGCATACTTCTTGTTTGCAATGATTGATGAATTAAGCGGTGTGCTTGTATATAGCGCTCTATATTGGTTGGGATTTTGTTGTACAACATAATGTAGATACTGCAGGCAGTGTGATGACTAAGCTTTGGGCGTCACGGATAGTATGAGGCTGCCCAGGGCAAACAGGCAGGGGCTGTCTGCTTCCTGTAGAAAGGAAACTGAGCTCTAGAAAGTATAAAGCCAGTGCCTTAGAGCATTGGAGAACATCAGCACATGTAAGTCGAGGACTGATGGCCAAGTGTGGTAAAGATGCATTGTAGAATTGAGGCCCAAAGCAAGACTCTCTGGGCCAGATGTGTGAAATTCTATTTTTGTATTTCCTAAATAGCGACTCCGTAGGAATCGCCATTTAAGAAATCCAAAATGATATGTAGAAAATTTGCCATTCCCTAATAGCGATTCCTACAGAGTCACATATAGAAAATGCCATTGCATTCCCGCCTATGGGCAAAATAGGAAATGGTTTGCATTTCCTAAATTGCGATTTCCTAGTAGGAAATCGCAATTTAAGAAATGCAAAGCCAAGGGTGCGTCTGGGCTTAAGGTACCCCAAATTTCCTAGTGCACATGTAGGTGCACATATGCCCTAGGGGCATATGTGCACTTCATGTTACAGAAAAAAATGCATTTTTAAAGCATTTTTCAATTTTGAACATGGTTACCATCATCTTCAAGTCGATGGTAATAGCATTGCCTAAATGTCCGATTCACATTTAGGAAATGCTACGCACATGTGCTTTAGGAATCGCAAATAGGTAATCCCTATTTGTGATTCCTAAATCGGGGACGGAATTTGCGATTTCTACCAGGTAGAAATAGCAAATTGCGACCAATTTTGGCCCTTTGTACATCTGAAAAGGCCATTTAGCATTTCTTAATGGGCCGAAATAGCGATTTGGCCCATTAAGAAAGGCCGTAGGCATTAAATGAGGAGGGGGTGAGGGAAGAGTCCTGTGGAACACCAAAGTAAATTGGGGCTTGGTGGATGTAAGAAATTGGGTTACTGGTTGATGGGGTGGAACCCTTCTCAAGCAGCAAACACAATTCTTCTCAGGGTGAAGTCACAAGCAGTCCCTAAATTAACCTGTGCTCAACCCTCGGGAAGTTTGGCACAGAGCAGTGAGGCTTAACTGAGAGACAATGTGTAAAGTATTTGTGCAACAACTTCAAACAGTATCACAGTTCAAACACACCACAAAAGTATCATACAACATGTTTAGAAAAATAGAGTAACTGTTAATAAATAAAACAAGACCAAAATAAATAACATCCAATCAGTAGAACCGGAGATATGCAAATTTAAAGATTTTAGTGCACATAGCACCAAAAATCAAAAAGTGCTAATTTTAGATACCTGGTCATGACGGACCGAGACAAAGTCACAAGTTCAGGCTGGCCATGATGGAGTGCGGGCTGGCTACAGGGACCCAGTTGTGCCCGCTGAACAAGAGTACCTTAAATCCTGTTTGCAGGACATTGCGAGCCCCCTGTCCAGGATGCGTCGGTTCCAAGGAGCTGCAAAGCTGCAACCTTAGTTCCTGTGTCGTTGTCGAGGATCCTGTCAATGAGAGCTTGCCATTCAAAGCCGGCATTGAGGATGCTTTGCACAGCCGGAGCGATGCGTCTTTTCGAAGGAGCTGTGATGCTGCGATACAAGAAGCAGTGTTGTCGACGAGGCTGCTGTCAACAAGAGATTTGTGATGTGAGGGCCTGTTTCGAGAAAGCTTCACACAGGTGGTGGTATTGATGCTGGCTGTGAGTTCGATGTAGAGTCGTTACGCAGGAAGAACCATTGCAGTAGAGGCAATGCAGCAGTTCTGCTCGTTCCACATATGAACTGGCAGAGCACCTTCAGGCACACTTCTAATGGTCTAGGACTGAGGTGGCACCAGTTGGCAGGGTAGGACTCACTCATGGCAGAGCCCAGGTGCTGGGTTCAAGGTTGTTAGAGCCTTCTGTCCATGACGCTCTAGTGAGGAGTCCCATCAACTAGCCCTTGGAGTTAATCTGGGGTCCTGGGTTCAACAGATACAGGTCCAGTCCTTCTCATATAGGCAAGAAAACAGCAGGCAGCAGGTCATCACAGCAGGGCAGTAGTCCTTCAGAGCAGCAGCCCAGCAGGGTGGCAGTCCTTTCAGCAGCACAGCAGTCCTTCTTTCTGCAGAGTATCCACAGGTCCAGAAGTGTACTGTAGAGTTGGGGTCTGGGGCCAAAATTTATACCTGGGACTTCCTTTGAAGTGGGGATAAGCTTCTAGAGATTTCCCTTTGAAGTCCACAGGTTTCCTGCTTTCCCTGCCTTGACTCCAGACTAACTATAGGGGATATGCAGCCCTTTGTGTGGTGACAGGACACACCCTTTTCAAGCGTAAGTAGTGCTGTGCCCAGCTCCAGCCTTCCATCCTAGTAGTGATGGCCCATCTAGGCACACCTAAGCTCTCTATTGGGTGTGACTGTCTAGGAGGAACACACAAAGCCCAACTGTCAGCTACACCCAGTCATGTGACCCCGCGACTGACTGTAGGCACTAAATGGCTAAGGCAGGAAAATGATTACTTTCTAAAAGTGACATTTTTAAAATTGTAATTAAAAAAGGGGTTTTCATTACAATTCTAATGACTCCAAACATGACATGATTACCTGTTCCCATTTGTAAGTTACAGCTTAATGTAATAAAGTAACTCCAAAGTTTTCCTATGGGAGCGGTAGGCCATGCACTAGAGAAAAACAAATTTAAGTGGCTTTCGCTACCAAGACATGTAAAACTAAAAAGTATATGTCCAAGTTTTATATATAAAGCAAACACAAGGAGATGATGGATGGAGCGCTGAAACTTTTCAGACACTCACCCCCAATCACAGATCTGGGTTGAATCCATCATCAATCTTTAGCTCACTTCGCCACCTCAGTTCAGACCCAGCTATATACAAATTAGTCTTGACCCTGTGCCTCAAGGAAACAGTCCAGCCCGAACTGCCAAGCCAGGTCTTCCCTGAACCGGAAACAAGCATCCTTGGAACGGTTTCTGGGTAACACCCTTCATCAGCCAGGCTAGCTTGAATACAATGGCAAAGTGAGCAAGGGACCCACATCTGGGCATACTCTGCCAACTTGGGGCAAACAAAGCAAACACAAGGAGATGATGGATGGAGCGCTGAAACTTTTTAGACACTAACCCCCAGTCACAGATCTGGGTTGAAGCCATCATCATTCTTTAGCTCACTTCTCCACCTCAGTTCAGACCCAGCTATATGCAAATCAGTCTTGATCCCGTGCCTCATGGGAACAGTCCAACCCGAACTGCCAAGCCAGGTCTTCTCTGAACCGGAAACAAACATCCTGGGACTGACTTCTGGGTAACACCCTTCATCAACCAGGCTAGCTTGAATCCAGTGGCAAAGTGAGCAAGGGATCTGAGTCTGGGCATACCCTGCCAACTTAGGGCAAAAAAAGCAAACACGAGGAGATGATGGACGGAGCACTGAAACTTTTCAGACACTCACCCCCAGTCACAAATCTGGGTTGAATCCATCATCATTCTTTAGCTCACTTCGCCACCTCAGTTCAGACCCAGCTATATGCAAATCAGTCTTGACCCTGTGCCTCATGGGAACAGTCCATCCCAAACTGCCAAATCCAGGTCTTCTCTGAACCGTAAACGAACATCCTGTGACCGGTTTCTGGGTAACACCCTTCATCAGTCAGGCTAGTTTGAATCCAGTGACAAAGTGAGCAAGGGACCCAAGTCTGGGCATACTCTGCCAACTTAGGGCAAACAAAGCAAACAGAAGGAGATGTTGGACGGAGCGCTGAAACTTTTCAGACACTTACTCCAGTCATAGATCTGGGTTCAATCCATCATCATTCTTTAGCTCACTTCGCCACCTCAGTTCAGACCCAGCTATATGCAAATCAGTCCTGACCCTGTGCCTCATAGGAACAGTCCAGCCGGAACTGCCAAGCCAGGTTTTTTTTAACCAGAAACAAGTATCCTGGGGCCAGTTTCTGGGTAACACCCTTCATCAGTCAGGCTAGTTTGAATCCAGTGACAAAGTGAGCAAGGGACCCACGTCTGGGCATACCCTGCCAACTTAGGGTGAACAAAGCAAACACAAGGAGATGATGGACGGAGCGCTGAAACTTTTCAGACACTCACCTCCAATCACAGATCTGGGTTGAATCCATCATCATTCTTTATCTCACTTCGCCACCTCAGTTCAGACCCAGCTATATGCAAATTAGTCTTGACCCTGTGCCTCAAGGGAACAGTCCAGCCCGAACTGCCAAGCCAGGTCTTCCCTGAACCGGAAACAAGCATCCTGGGAATGGTTTCTGGGTAACACCATTCATCAGCCAGGCTAGCTTGAATCCAGTGGCAAAGTGAGCAAGGGATCTGAGTCTGGGCATACCCTGCCAACTTAGGGCGAAAAAGCAAACACGAGGAGATGATGGACAGAGCGCTGAAACTTTTCAGACACTCACCCCTGTCACAGATCTGGGTTGAATCCATCATCATTCTTTAGCTCACTTTGCCACCTCAGTTCAGACCCAGCTATATGCAAATCAGTCTTGACCCTGTGCCTCATGGGAACAGTCCATCCCAAACTGCCAAATCCAGGTCTTCTCTGAACCGGAAACAAACATCCTGAGACCGGTTTCTGGGTAACACCCTTCATCAGCCAGGCTAGTGTGAATCCAGTGGCACACTGAGCAAGGGACCCACGTCTGGGCATACTCTGCCAACTTAGGGCAAACAAAGCAAACAGAAGGAGATGTTGGACGGAGCGCTGAAACTTTTCAGACACTTACTCCAGTCATAGATCTGGGTTCAATCCATCATCATTCTTTAGCTCACTTCGCCACCTCAGTTCAGACCCAGCTATATGCAAATCAGTCCTGACCCTGTGCCTCATAGGAACAGTCCAGCCCGAACTGCCAAGCCAGGTTTTTTTTTTAACCAGAAACAAGTATCCTGGGACTGGTTTCTGGGTAACACCCTTCATCAGTCAGGCTAGTTTGAATCCAGTGACAAAGTGAGCAAGGGACCCACGTCTGGGCATACCCTGCCAACTTAGGGCGAACAAAGCAAACACAAGGAGATGATGGACGGACACTGAAACTTTTCAGACACTCACCCCCAATCACAGATCTGGGTTGAATCCAGCATCATTCTTTAGCTCACTTCGCCACTTCAGTTCAGTCCCAGCTATATGCAAATCAGTCTTGACCCTGTGCCTCATGGGAACAGTCCAGCCCGAACTGCCAAGCCAGGTCTTCTCTGAACCGGAAACAAGCATCCTGGGAACTGTTTCTAGGTAACACCCTTCATCAGCCAGGCTAGCTTGAATCCAGTGGCAAAGTGATCAAGGGACCCACGTCTGGGCATACTCTGCCAATTTAGGGCAAACAAAGCAAACACTTTGCCACTGGATTCAAGCTAGCCTGGCTGATGAAGGGTGTTACCCAGAAACCGGTCCCAGGATTCTTGATTCCGGTTCAGGGAAGACCTGGCTTGGCAGTTCGGGCTGGACTGTTCCTATGATTTATTAAAAGAACAACAAGGGAACCCTACTCACTGGGAGCCTGGGTGAATAAATTGGAAGCGTAACAGTGGCTCCTGTGAACTAGTAAAGGACTGTTCCTATGAGGCACAGGGTCAAGACTGATTTGCACATTGCTGGGTCAGAACTGAGGTGGCGAAGTGAGCTAAAGAATGATGATGGATTCAACCCAGATCTGTGACTGGGGGTGAGTGTCTGAAAAGTTTCAGCGTTCCGTCCATCATCTCCTTGTGTTTGCTTTGTTTGCCCTAAGTTGGCAGGGTATGCCCAGACGTGGTTCCCTTGCTCACTTTGCCACTGGATTCAAGCTAGCCTGGCTGATGAAGGTTGTTACCCAGAAACCGATCCCAGAATGCTTGTTTCCGGTTCAGGGAAGACCTGGCTTGGCATTTCGGGCTGGACTGTTCCCATGAGGCACAGGGTCAAGACTGATTTGCATATAGCTGGGTCTGAACTGAGGTGGCGAAGTGAACTAAAGAATGATGATGGATTCAACCCAGATCTGTGATTGGGGGTGAGTGAAAAGTTTCAGTGCTCCGTCCATCATCTCCTTGTGTTTGCTTTGTTTGCCCTAAGTTGGCAGGGTATGCCCAGACGTGGGTCCCTTGCTCACTTTGCCACTGGATTCAAGCTAGCCTGGATGATGAAGGGTCTTACCCAGAAACTGGTCCCAGGATGCTTGTTTCCGGTTCAGGTGGAGACCTGGCTTGGCAGTTCGGGCTGGACTGTTCCCATGAGGCACAGGGTCAGGACTGATTTGCATATAGCTGGGTCTGAACTGAGGTGGCGAAGTGAACTAAAGAATGATGATGGATTCAACCCAGATCTGTGACTGGGGGTGAATGTCTGAAAAGTTTCAGCGCTCCGTCCATCATCTCCTTGTGTTTGCAACTTTTATATATACTCTGCATCCTGCCCTCTGAGCTGTTCATGGTCTACCCTAGTGGTGACTTACATGCATTAAAAAGAAAGGTTTGGGCCTGGAAAAAGATTTATTTTCACAGGTCAAATTGGCAATTTAAAGCTGCGTACACAGGCTCTGCAGTGGTCTGAGTCATGTTTGAAGGACTATTTAAGTGGGTGACAAAATAACTGTGTGGTGATGTATGTTCAGAGCGCTGTGCCATCATGGAATGCAAGGTTCCCTTGGAATTACACGACAGGCAGTTGTCTCTGGGCCCCTGTAGGAGAGACACGGCGTCGCTCTCAATAAACATCTAAACTCACAACAAATGCGTCAGAAGAGAACTTGCTTCATGAATTTGGCGACGAGTGGGCAACGAAGAATATCTACCATTACAACATTAACCTACGCGGGAACGGAAACGACAGGGGCCAGAGGATCAACACTGAAGGAAGGATCAACTACGAAAAGAAAATTAAGAAGCTTGTCCTGGGTATTCAGTAATGTAGACAAACGCTACATACCACAGCACATCCCGAGGTGAGAGACATTTTAATTACCAATTAGCGGCCCTAAACTATTACTTAATTTGCCGCGGGCACCAACAGTTACTGCGCGAGACGAGAGAAGCACGAGACGCGCGTGGCGCGCGAGGCGCAGGCTGACTTCGTACAGCTGCTTAAAGTATTACCGAGACATGTAAGTCTCTCGCGCTGGTTTAAAATTGCGCTTACAACATCAATACTGTATAGTGCCTGCTACCTAAAGAAACTTTTACGTTTGAAGCTTGGTGACTTCTTTTGTTGTCGTTCTGCCTGCCAGCAGTCTTCAGCGCTGACAGGCACAGCTTGCGCAACAGTCTATTTCCGCCTCGGAGCTCTCCCTGTGAGGGACGAATTGAATTCTGGGAATTAGTGGTAGAGAAAAGAGAAGAAAGGCAAGGCACAGATCACCAGTAAAGAAAGAGGACTGAACCCCTCTCGTCAATTAAAGCAAAATTTCCTACAACTCTACATTGTTCAGCAAATCTCACAACAGCGATTTGCACGGTTTAAAAATAAATCCTTTCTGTGTAATGCAAATGTGTCATTAGTGATCTGCACACTTATTTTATCTTTCCTATCATTTCTTTTGCTGGTCACTCAGTGTACAGTGCAGATCAGAGCGATTTGCACGCTGGTCAAACTTTTGGTCTTTTACAATACATTTTTACACAGCGATTTGCACGCTTGTCAAACTTTTAGTTGACTACAACATTCTTTCAACATGCAGAGTGTCCAAGCTCCAGCGCCGTTTTTACAAGAACCTGGAGAGCCACCTTTAGAATGGAATTTGTGGCTAAGATCCTTCAAAGCTTATCTAGGAGCAATTGATGGACAAAAATGTAGACCTGAAAGACGCAAAAGTTTAATGTATTATCACTTAGGTGTAGAGGGACAAAATGTGTATGACCATTTACCCGAATATGCCTTTGCGGAGGATGAAGATTTAGACAAATTTGATACAGCAGTTGCACAACTAGACAAGTACTTTTCCAAAACCAAGAATATGGTTGTACATAGGTACAAATTTTTCACAAGAACACAACAACCCAACGAAATCATAGATACTTACGTTACAGCTTTAAAACTGTTAGCATCCAAATGTGAGTTTGACAACTTCACCGCAGAGTTAATTTGTGATCAATTAGTAGCTAGATGTTATTCGAAGAAAATACAAGAACGGTTGCTAGCATGCAAGAACCCGTTGTTAGACAAAGCTATAGATTTAGCTAAAAGTATCGAGGGTTCTTCTATCGATGCAAGGTTGCTGGAAGAATCACTAGCCAAATCCACGATTTCAGGTGCAGTGGTTAATAAACCCACCAGCAAAGGCTTTTTAGGAAACTCAAAACCAAAAACGTTTTCTAGACCTAATAATTTTCCACAACAGTATCAGAGAATGTATTGTCATAGATGTGGCTCGCGATCACATGTGTCCTCTTTCAAATTTTGTCCTGCACTGGGTCAACAATGTAAAAAGTGTGGAAAAGTAGGTCACTTTATAAAAGTGTGTAGGGCAGGGAGAACAACTAATGTTCGCTGTGTTTTGAATGAACACAGTGGAGATTTTGATGAGGAAAATTATGAGGAGAACAGAGAATTACTTTTGGGTGTAAGATGTGTAAGTACTAATGATGTAAAACTGGTTGTAGACCCGAACCTCAATGTTTCCATCGAAGGTCACACTATTGAACTGTTAGTTGACACCGGTGCACGCAAAACCATTATCTCTCATGATCTCTTTGAGAAAAATTGGCATGGTAAAGTTTTGATTCCCCCAGACATCCTAACTGTAGCATTCGAAGGTAGTAGAGTAGATCTCATTGGGTTCTTTTGGGCTGACATTAAAATTTCGGAGGAATGCATTAAAGGCAAAGTATACATAGCCAGAAGAGGAATCAATGTCTTGGGTCTAATTCATCAAGCTGAGTTTGGTATTACAATAAGACCAGGTCTGGATCAACCTATCTCTTTTGAAAAAAGGAGATTGAGTTCGGTGTGTGACAGTAAAAATGTATGGGATGGAAAATGTTGTAATGTTTTTCAAGACAAATTGGGGAAAATGTCAGACTTTGTATATACTATTAAAGTTAAACAAGACGTTTCACCAGTCAAGCACAAACTACGTAATATTCCATTGAGTGTAAGGGAGACCACAATGCTTAAAGATATGTGTGCACAGGGCATCATTGAGAAAACAGAAGCAACTTTATGGTTGTCTCCCATAGTTTTGGCAAAGAAAAAATCTGGTGAGCTTCTCATGTGTGTTGATATGAGGAGTGTAAATGAAGCCATATGGGTTGACAATTACCCTCTGCCCAGAATTGAAGACCTGATAACTAAGGTTGGTCAGTCTAGTTGGTTCAGCAAACTAGACTTAAGAGCGGCCTACCACCAAGTTGAACTAGCTGAGAGTTCTCGCCATCTAACAGCTATTGTGACTCCTGATGGAGTATTTCAATTCTGCCGAATGCCTTTTGGTATAGCTTCTGCTGCGGCAGTATTTCAGAGGTTTATGACAGAAATGTTTGATGGTATGAAACATGTTGTCATCTTTCAAGATGATATTTTAATCTTCTCTAATACAGAACATGAACATGATTGTGCTCTAAGCAGTGTACTGAAAGTGTTGGAAAAAGAGGTGCCACGTTGCGAAAGGATAAGTGCATATTTAAAACAAGAGAAATCGAATATTTAGGTCATGTATTTTCGGAGCATGGTGTGAAACCAAAACCTAGCTTAGTGAAAAGTATTGTTGATGCTCCTGCTCCACAAAATAGAGAGCAATTATTATCATTTTTAGGGTTAAGTGAGTTTTATGCAAAATTCATGCGGAATTTCACCACCATCACTGAATGTTTTAAGGTCTTGCTTAAAAAAGGGGAAGAATTTGTTTGGTCCGAATTATGTCAGAGCACTTTTGAGAGAGTTAAAAAGGACATAACTTTGGCACCAGCTTTGCAGTCCTTTGTAGAAGGCCGATAGACTGTTGTCACTGTGGATGCATCTGAATATGGATTAGGGGCAGTTCTAACTCAGCTAAATGATATCCGTGAAACAACTGAGGGTTTTGCTTCCAGAACATTACGTCAACCCGAACGCAAGTATTCAGTCATAGAAAAAGAACTTTTGGCGTGTGTATGGAGTGTGGAAAAGTTCAGAGCATATCTGTGGGGCAGGCCATTCATTTTGAGAACCGATCATCGCCCATTAGTAGACATTTTATCTGGGAGGAAATTAAAACGTACTACTGCTCGTATTGCCAGACTTTCTGCTAGGTTACTGGAGTTCACATTTTCTGTGGAGTACATTCCTGGCAGGAAAAACACCAGAGCAGATTGCCTCTCCAGATTACCGATTGAGGATCCCAGTGAATACGATTGGGAGTCGGAAATTGAGGAATGCTTTGTTGCCCATATTGGTGATATCAGCATATGCAAGGAAGAGAGTGAATGGATACTAGAAGTGAACAATGATGCTGTACTAAAAGATGTTTTGCAGATGATTGAATCAGGTTGGCCAAAAGAGAAAAACCTGTCTGACGAATTACAAATATTCTGGAAAGTGTCTAATGAATTGTCAGTGGAAAGGGGCACGTTAGTGCGTGCTGATAAATTGATTCCACCATCTTGATTTCGCCAACGCATAATTGAATTGGCACATTTGGGTCATTTAGGCTCGACAGCTACCAAAAGAAGAGTAAGGGAAGATTTTTGGTGGCCAAAAATAGATAATGAAATTGATACTTTTGTTCAAAATTGCGAGAAATGCAAGGTGAGTGACACGGTGTTGAGAACTGAAGGTACAGCTGAGTCTATTGCAACTTGTCCGGGTAGAGGGTGGCAGCGTGTAGGTGTGGATTTCCTGGGACCCTATCACTTTCTTCCTGACTGCATGAAATACTTCATTGTTATGATAGATCACCTGTCTAGGTGGGTGGAGGTTAGAGGTGTCAAGGAACCTACAGCCAAGAGTGTGATCAAATTTTTTCAGGATGTGTTTGCAAGAGAAGGTATTCCTGGAGAGATCTTAATTGACAACGGTGTTCAGTTTACTTCTCTAGAAATGATGTCTTTTATGGAGAAGTGTAGCATCAAGCACATAAGGACACCGTAATATCATCCCCAATGTAATGGTAAAGTTGAACGCTTTAATAGAGTTCTAGTTGAATGTATACAATCCACTTTGAGGTGTAACATGGATGTTGAAAAAGCGATCAAAGAGTTGATTTGGTGTTACAGAACGACACCCCACAGTGTCACGACAAGAACTCCTTTTGAACCTATGCGAGGCAGGAAAGCGACCACAGAGTTTTACCCTTTTTGGATGACTAAGCTGTTCCTTAAAAACACAAATGTAAGTGAGTCTTGAAGTGTGGCGAGAAGCAATTCTAATTCTTCTAGCGCCAAGAGGTTAAATATTGGTTGAAGTGGTATGAGGAGACTGAGAGTTGGTGATTGGGTACGTGTCAAGAATCCTTGTTTAGTTGGAAAAGGTTGTTCCAAGTTCAAAGAGCCTATGCAAATTTGTGAACTTAGAAGGAATGCTGCCAAACTGTCTGACGGAAATTGGTGGAACACTTCCCATATAGCACTAGAACCCAGTGCTTGCAATGATAACAGAGGCAGTTGCAATCAATCACCCAATCAAGTTGATGGGGGAGGCATGCGTAGCGTTTTGAGGAGGAGTGTTCGCTCTAAGTTTACACCAAGCAGGTGGCAAGATTTTATTTGTGATAGATTTTTTTTTTTTTCATTGTCATATTTTTTCCCGCTCGTTTTTGGAAGGTTGGGAAGGGGCACTATTTCGTGTTGGCTTATGTATTTTGTATTTTGTTACTATTTACTTATGTACTTCGCTACATCTTTGCTTTGACATCAATTCTGCTCATACATTTTATCATATTTCTGGTAAGAAACTTTGTTCATTTCAATTGCATTGTTATTTTACTCTTCACTGTTTTTGTTGTTTGCTTTTCTTTGTAAAAGGGGAGAAATGTGGTGATGTATGTTCAGAGCGCTGTGCCGTCATGGAATGCAAGGTTCCCTTGGAATTCCACGACGGGCAGTTGTCTCTGGGCCCCTGTAGGAGAGACACGGCGTCGCTCTCAATAAACATCTAAACCCACAACAAATGCGTCAGAACTTGCTTCAAACTGCTATAGGCCCTCTAGTAGCATTTAATTTAAAGGCCCTGGGTACATGTAGTACCACTTTACTGGGGACTTACAAGTAAATTAAATATACCAATTGGGGATAAGCTAATATTATTATGATTTAAGGAGGGAGCACATGCACTTTAGCACTGCTTAGCAGAGTCCTAAGGCCAGCAAAAACGAGATCAGCAAAAATATGAGGAGGAAGGCAAATGTTTGGCAGAAGACCACCCTAAGGCTGACATATCTAACAGTAGTATTATCTGGTACTGCTGTTATTAAATTTCAACTGCACCGTCTGTCTAAATATTGAAACACGTAAACTGCCACAATCGCAAGATCATCACCAAGCAAACATAATTTTTTTTGTGGGGAAGCATACCAAAAAAAATCTAACTGAGACTTCCCATCACAAAGATGAAAACAAGAGGATATAATTATTAACCCACAATGTTTAGTTAACCTCTGGGTGTCCCTGTGTGGTCATGCACATTCATCATTACTTATGTGTAAGTGGTGAACTACACTTCAGTATGTCATACGGGAAATATTAGAATACAGAGTGAGCTGAGCTTGTCACATTTATAGTCATTAGATCTCTGTGTCTTCAATCGTGTTCCCATGGTGGCTAACAGAACATGCACATGTGCTTATCTACAACACCTTGTCTGGCCACACCAAAAAGCAATATATTGAAGTTACATAGTTGTACACATACATATCTATATGATAGGTGTAGGCTAAATGGTGTGCACTGCTTTTACTGTTACAAAAATAGTAGCCTGGTGCCCAGACAAGCATGTCTCGACATCTTCTGTGCAAATATTATTGTCTATTAAGTAGTATTGCAGCAGTGAAAAAATGACTTCTCTTTTCACCCTAGGCCTGTTCATACCAGATCAAATTTTAGTTCTTCAAAAGCTGAAGGAAAAATACTAGATCAGAAAAAAAAAAAAAAGTCCATGCTTGTAGATCTCCTTGATGGTTCGTCATCAATTGTTTAGATGGACTGCAAATCCTGCGGGAGAAGCCAAGAAAGAAAGGGTCTCAGTAAACTACCTTTTATAACTTTCCAACCAAATCACAGCACAGGTGTACTATGGAAAGGAACATCAACTTTGTAGAAAATTGAACACACATTAACTCCTTCCAGAGTTACGTGTGGTTCTTGAAAACATTCTTGACATTGGAGGAAGAAGTATTCTCTAATCTTTTATATATTAACCCAGTCTTACATAAACAACACCCTAAAATCACGAAATCTAAAGGCATAAATAGGTCCTCACAAAAAACTGCAGAGCACACCAGACAATAACACATTAATTAAGGAAACAAATAAAAAATATGAATGCAGTCCAAGATAGAACAAGGGAAAGAGGTGGAAATGTGATGAATTTGAAGATATCTAAGTATTTGTTAGAAATGGGATTTCTGGTTGGCTAAGGCTTGCGCCAAAGCCAGGCAGAAACCACCACTCTAGTCAGGGCAAGGGAGTTACACACCCAAGATAACCCCTGCTCACCCCCTTGGTAGCTTGGCACGAGCAGTCAGGCCTATCCCGGAGGCAATGTGTAAAGCGTTTGCGCAACACACACACACAGCAGCAACACACTAGGCACACTACAAAAGGAACTCCACACAAGGTTATATAAAAAATAGCCTTTGTATTGTCATAAACACATTAGAAGCAGGATCACACATTTACACTGTGCCAACTGGCACGGGCAATATTCACAGGGGAATTATATACAGGACCAGGCCAATCGGGCCATGGTCAGAACAGGTAAGTAAATGCAAATATAAGACACAACCAGTAACTACTGGTACCATAATGACCTAAGCATTATCCTATTAGCATTAGACATAAACCCACATTAGGCCCAAACCTCATTAGCATAAACACATTACGCAATGGGCCTCACCAGCATAAACACATTATGCAATAACCTCATAAGCATAAACACATTACGCAAGTAGGCACTACCCCAAGACATCATAACATGACATTAGGCATAACCATATTAGGCCCAAACCTCATTAGCAAAAATACATTACGCATTAGGTATCACCCATATAAACACATCAGCGTAAATACTATGGGCCTAAATCATTCTTGGCAACATTCAGAGTAGGCAATAGCACATTACGCAATCCTGTAGAGCCTGGCGCTCTACCAATGTCACCATCCTGCCCCCAGGCCAACTGGCCTTCTCAGAGGGCTTGAATGCCCTATGTCCCAATGTCAGGGCGCTAAGCTGCCACTTGCAGCTAAAGCAAAAAGTGCGCCATTGCACCAGCCTAAATGTAGCAGCTGCCCACTAATTGCTGGGCAGCTGGGAACATCACTGGCACTCACTGTGCCGCCTGGGCCCCTCTCTGGGACTCTCTAAAACAAATGCCCCCAACGTTGCAGCTGCCCTCTGTCCGGCGGGGCAGCTGGGGAAATTAAGGCGGGCACTGGCCACAACGTGCTGGGGGGGCGTGGGGTGCGTCTCACCCCTTCCTCAGTAAGCCAACAAAATGCCCCCGTGGTGCAGTTGTAGAAATTAGCCCGGGCACCTCTGTGGCCTTCAAGCCCCACTCCGGGACTCCTAAAAACAAACTTGCCCCCACGGTGCAGCTGCCCGCAACGGCGGCACAGCTGTGAAGAAAAGGACAGGCCCAATAAGCACTGGCACTAACCGTGCCTCTGGAGCCCCCCTCACCGGGGCTCTCGGGATAAAATTGCCCCCTTTGGTTGGGGCTGCCCGTGATCTGGCGGCGCAGCCCTGCTCTGCCACAATCAGCACACTGTGCCTTAGGGAGCGCAAAACTCGGCTCCGATTTGCCCCCACTCACCGGCAGTCCGGGGCCTCTGGCTGCAGCCTCACTCATCGGTGCGTGTGGCCGGCTCTTCCGGGTTCCTCTGGACTACCCGAGACTCCTTCCAGCAGGGGCAGTCCCTGCTCCACCAGGACCTCTGCGGATGGCTTCATGAGGGCGCGGGCTCCCACCAGCTCATGGGAGCCCCGCTGGACCACAGGCTTCCTCCGGCACCGTCCAGTGCGGGGTGGGCTCCCACCTGGATTCTCCTTCCGGCTCGGGGGAGGCAGGCCACGCCCCCAACCAGGCACGATAGGCCTGACTTCCTCCGGGCCGATCTCAGTGATGCGGCGGCGGCTCCTCTTTGTGGCGGCAATGCCGGGTGGGCACCCGCTTGGAAATAATCACATAAGCGGGGTGGGCACCCGCCAACGGTTCCAAACGCAGCAGAAATGCGGGGTGGGCTCCCGCTTCTCGTCTGAGCACGGGGGAATCCCTACGCCGGGGATTCCCTCTCCATGATGTGCAGCACAGTGCTGCGGAGCACGCACGCTCCTCTTCTGGGACACAACAAAGTAAAGCGCCCACGGGGCGCTAGGGGCCCCAGCTCCACCAGCAAAGTTCTTCCAAGTTCAGGGGGCATAGCTGGGCCCAGGGAGGCCAGCACACAGGGCCCTCCAGCAGGGAGGTAAGCCCCCATGGCGGTTCCTCCTGGGCCCAGCAGCAGCCAACCCCCTGCAAGTCAGGAACAGCACCAGAACTGAACAATTTCAGGGGGTCACAGCCCCTATACGTATACCCCTTTTTCTCTTTGTCTGCAGGACAGGGCTTTAGGGGAACCAGCCAAAACTGGTTCAGGGGGGAATTGGAGCACTTTGTTTTCCAAGCTCCTCTTCCCCTTTGTCAGGTGGGGGCTCAGTGATCAGACACACCACAGGGGGGGGAGCCAGCATTCACTAGGGCAGGCACCATTCTATTCAGAGTCAGGGGATTACCCCTCCCACTACTCCTAGCCCAGGTGTCCCATTCAGCCTAGCGCGGACTCACCCTGCCCCTCCTGGAGCCACACACACCTCCCAGCCCCTATCACTCACAAGCCAGACATGCAATTCACATCAGGCAGGCAGACACATAGCACACAGAAATGCCAACTTCTAAAAGTGGCATTTCTAAAATAGTTATAATAAATCTGCGCACACCATTGCGCAGCATTTATTATCACTATTCCAAATATACCAAACTCGCCTCTCATATCAGGAATTACCACTGAAACACTTATCAGGGAATCCCCAATGCATTCCTATGGGAGGGCAGCCCCACAGTAGTGACAAACCAAAATGGCTGTTTGTCACTACCAGGACATGTCACACACTTAAGGTACATGTCCTATCTTTTACCTACAATGCACCCTGCCCATAGGGCTAGCTAGGGCCTACCTTAGGGGTGACTGACATGTAGTAAAGGGGGTCACGGACATGGCACACACTTTAGGTGCCACGTCACAGCGGCAGTAACACTGCGCGCACAGGCCCTGCAATGGCAGAGGCCTGAGATAGGTTTGAAAGGCTACTTTGGTGGGTGGCGCAATTAGCGCTGCAAGCCCACCAGTAGCATTTAATTTACCAGCCCTGGGTATATGAGATACCGCTTTACAAGGGACTCACAGGTAAATTAAATAGGCCAAACAGATGTAGACCAATCTTACCACATTTATCACAGAGAGCAGACGCACTTTACACTGAACAGCAGTGCTAAAGTGCCCAGAGTCCTAAAACCACCAACACCATGTAAGAAAAATGGCTAGGAGAAAGGCAAAACGTTTAGGGATGACCCTGCAAAAAGGCCAAGTCCAACAGTATTCACGAGAGTTGTGATGCAATAAAGATTGGTTTATTCAAAGTATTCATGGTCTACATGCATGGGCACTTCCTCCAGTCCTTTCACTGTAATATACATATCGGTGAAATCTGGCTTTAAGTGCAGTTTCACTCCACTTAGGCCTGAACAGTCCAGCAATGTATTCAATTGGGGTAAAACATGCATGCCAAGTTTGATTTTGCAGGTTCAAATAGCATACATTTACATCTTATGGGATGTCATAATTTTCTGATTCAGCTCATATTAATGTTCAAGGTCTTTCTCCTACCTGGTGTGCAAAGTTAACTATTCTGCTCACCAGCAGAGGGAACAAAGGCCTCCCCACACAAAAAGATACATTGTCATTGATTGTGCCAATTTGAGGACATGACCTTGGGAGATGGTTTTCTATTGTTTTGGAGCTGCAACTGTATGCTCATCAGCTTGGGAGTGCAAGAACCCTTAGCGGTTGGTCCTATGGATACCTCATGTGGCCTAGGTGTGTAAAAGAAAGATTCTGACACTTTTATGTTTTTTTTATAAAAATGCTTTATTGTTAATGAATTTAAGAATAATTAATGCATTTATCATTTCTACTGGTGTTAATGGTGATATAAACATGTGGTGAATAGGGTGGTAACTCTTTGTCAAAGCCAATAAGCCTGCCTTATTTATATTGATAAAGGGGCTCCTTGACAAAGCCAATAGGCCTGCATTATATATTAATGTTGTGACTCATTGACAAAGCCAGAAGACCTGCTTATACATAATGGCACCCTTCTTACATTGTGATGTTGCATCCTGTATAGGTTGGGGTATAGGTTATTATGGGGGTCATGACCCACTTGGGGTCAAATGTGACATAAGGGTGACACCAAAGGTAATTACATCTACCTGATTTACATATTTGTAATTTATTGCATAATAGTTTGTAGTGTGTGTATAATAAATGTGCTTTTCCTTGTCAAAAGAAAAGACTGACTGAACAATAATCTATGGATTGTTATTATTAAGTGACAGCAAATGGAACCTATAGCCCACACCACCTCCGCGGAGTAGGCATTGAACTGCCCTGCTTCGCTACCCTGAGAGAGTCAAGTGCTACCATGTTACTTGGTTCCCAGTAAGGAGATAATTGTAGACCTATTACATACATGGCAACATTTTAGAAGAGGAAAGAGGGAGATTCTAAAAAAACAATCGGGAGAATGTATTTCCCCTATTGACTTCAATTGAAGAAGAGGTAATTTTAGGTGTGAGACAGTCAAGCTAAAGATATTTTTGTCTTATGAAATAGGGAGTCTTCCACCTGAATCAAATGTATTGTCATGTATGCTATTACTTGTACAGGACTCTTATCCTGCACAATTAATAACCCAATTTCTTACACTCCCCTGCTGTGAGGCAGTCTTGGAGGATTTTGATGCTGACTGGGAAACATTTTCTTTGGCATCTCCAAGACAGAGAAAATAGTGCTCAAGCTGCCCTTCTGCTAACTGTTTTAACTGTTTCTTTCACTCCCCGGTAACTCGTCAGTGCCAAGTGATCAGCAGTTAGCACTCATTTGCTCTTCCTGAGGCAGCCTAATGTCTTTTCAGCCAGAGTTATTAACTCACCAGCTAAGGACGTTTATTCCAGCTCTGGAGAGTCTGATTGGCAAATCTGGTTTGATATTAGTTTTGGCTTAGGTGCATTTTTTGAAGAGTTACTTCTCCCCTGAAGTTATCAAAAGTGGGATTTCACCACGAAATCAGATACTGAAAATTATTAAATTATTAGAAAATAACTTTTTTTGCTTTTTTTCTAGTATTTTTCAGGCAGAGAAAGTCAATAACATTTTAAATTCCATTTAGGCCAGTTCAGGGAAAGGTTTAGCAAAGCCTACACAGGAAATAAATAACTTTTGGGTTTTATTTGACTACGACCACAATATTTAGTGTACCCTATTTTAAATTTTAATACCATGCCCTGTAGGCTACAAATCACACTGTAGGGGGACATTTGTGTACATTTAAAAAATGGCTTTTCCGATATGGTAAAGGTACCTTTCCCTGATTGGTGTCACTGCAGGGCATTTTAACCACATCCCAGCCAGAGCTCAGTGGTGTTTTTAGCTAACACATATTTATGCCATATATGTGGGTGATGTAAAGGCACTCTGCAGACCACATATGACATTTAACTTCCGCGTCAAAGGTGCATTTTCTGGAGTATCTACAATGATCTTACAGGACAGCTAAATACACTAATTGGGTGAAACCAATTTCCCAATACTAGAGACTCAGGGGCAGATTTACAAGGCCCTTGCGCCACTTTTGCGTCACTTTTAACATGGGAAAAGTGACGCAAAAGTGGCGCAAGGGGCTTGTAAATCTGCCCCTCAGAGTTTAATACGAGCAAAAATAGTGTTCAGAATTAGCAACATAACTATCCCTAAAGGAGAAAATTAATAACATTCTATTATATTGTAATAGATGCATCCCCACAATGTTCAGAGATGGAGCACAGAAAATGTGCTTTGTATCTGTAAATGAAAAGTTAACCTTTTATACAACTCCAGCAAATTGCACCTTGTGTGAAAAAATAAAAGAAATACAGACAAAGAGGAAGGTGGAAAATAAAAGCGAAGGATTCAAATGTTTTAAGAATTTCAAATCTCCTCACTTAGTCTCTCCTAATGGTTCAATTGTTCTTTCTCAGTTCACATCCCATGTTACAGTGTTTTGATTATTCCGGTCATTGTGATCTCAGAGTAGATGAATCACTGATTAATACGTATTTGTGTTTTATTCATGCAGCAACAATCAATACTTTAATTGGAACCTTATTTAATGTTATGCCTTTATTTTTCCTATAAAGTAGCAATCATGCAAAGTTCTAAGAATGTTATTTTGCCCAGAACAATCATTCAAATAATGCCAGTGACTCGCTAAATGTAGTGCAAACAGCAATCTCAGCAGAGTTCGCCTACAATTACATTTTATCTTTGCTGCTTAAATAGAGCATGGAGGTGTTTTTCTTAACAAATTCAATTCACCTGTCAAGGCTTTTGTACATTATTCTAAATCAATATACTATTACCAAAAACTCACATAATAAGGACATAATTATTCTTGATTCCATCAAGTTAAGTGCAGTGCATGATGAACTCATGAATTCAATACACCGCTTGCAAATCAGGGACTCTTATTAAGCTCACTAATTTATCCTATAATCTGTCCTTTACCATTGCCCAAAATAGAGAAAATGTACTTTCATCCTGAATATTGTATTAGGCAGTCAACAAAATGTACTTCAGTGGGTAGAGATAGACACATTTTCAGGGTCCATTTTCAAGTCAGGCGGGCCAGTATTCCTGGGTTGGATACTGCTGCCCTTGATCACAACTGTCCCGTTGTGTCTGCACCTGCAATTGACTGGTGCAGGAACACCTGGCCTGGTTTTACTGGGAGTGGGACAAACCCAGCAAAACCCAGTGGCGCCCACTGTTACTGCTTAGTGATGGGGCAGAGGGGGGGGGGGGGGCGTGGGGAGAACAATTACAACCAAAAACGAAACGAACAAATAAAAAATATTTAAAATCCTACTTACCTGCCACTTTGATGACCGCCGCCTTCCTTCTCTCAGATGAAGAATACTATTCCCAGCATGAGAGAAGTGCTGGGATTGGTCTGAGCGGCTTCGCTTGCCGTTCAGACAGTGCATTGGAGCCTGGGGTGTTTTTCCAACCTGGCTGCACAGTTGGAGAAACTTAAGTGTGCATGTATTTTTGGCCGGCCTAGGACGGCCGGCCGGCCAAACACACATGCACACTTAAAAGTGCCCATCACACCTCCGACAGGATTGCCTGGGCCCGTCTCGCCCCGCCGAAGACTCAGGGGCCGATTCCGATCTCGGCCGTTAGTGCTCCGAATCGGATTCGGATTCACCGGATCCGATTCGGAGCCCTGTTTCCCGACCGAATCGTACGCGGGTCCGGCCGAGCGAGTACGATGCAGGCACCCGCGAAATCGCCGACCGACTCGAACGCGGCTTCAACACGCTCCGACTGACTCGCATGGACACGACTCGCACCGCGCTATGGAGACGTTTCCCGGCCGGGTAAGTACGATGCGCGCCGCGAGCAGCCCGATCGACTCACGCCGTCCGGCTCGAAAAAGCTGTCGGAGCCGGACTTTGGGGTCCGCGTCGGACCCCTGTACGCGTAGGCGCGCGAGTCGCTCACAGGGGGACCCATGGGTCCCCCTACCTGTGCATGTACGCGCGATGCGCATGGATGCGTACACGCTGTAGGGGGCGCCCTTGTCCGCCTCGCACCCATTGGAGTCAATGGGAGCCCGCGCACGCGTTGTACGACAGGCTCCCATTGACTTCAATGGGAGTCCGACCGAATCGAGTCCGATAGCATGCGTGCGCATCGTACTCATTCGGTCGGACTGCTAGGGTCCGATTCGGTCGGAATTCTCTCCGGGTCCGGCTCGGTCTGAGAGATTTCCGGCCCGAATCGGAATCGGCCCCTCAGTCGTCAGCAGTTAGGCAAAAATAAAATGTATAAAAAATTCTTTTATTATCATTTCATTTTTCCTCTTTTAGCAGGAGAGCAGCGCTCCTCCGCCATTACGGAGGAGCCGCCCCTGGTAAAACCACTGCTGAATGCTGCAGGGCTGCTGGCATCCGCATAGTTCGGCCTCCTCCAGACACCTGCAGCTTCATGTGCAGAGCATCAAACACTCTCCAAGCCTAGCAGTGACTCCCCAGGCCCTATTCAGCGCAGGTAGCAAACGGGAGCAGAAAATGATCCCTTATTCAACCCAAAATAGAGAGCGGGGGATGTACCTTGAAGAGCTGCACTGGCTCTACGCTGAGTCAAGCACCTGATTTGTGAATTTGAGATATCCATAGTTCACACATATAATTCGTAGTATTTCCAATTTGATGCATACACTTTAATCAGAAAACATCGGAAACAGAAAGAAGCTATTTTTGCGCACTGTTTCTCACTTGTGCTTTCTGCATTTCTTGCAGACACCCAGAGGAACGCTGAGTTATATGGGAGGAGGTTAGCTGTGTAATGAGCCATCACAGCTTTTCATGATACAGACCTTGCATGCATTTTTTGACCAGGAAAAATTGGGCTCGCCGGTTGTTCCTCATTCTAAGCCAAATAACTTGGAATAGCCAGATTTAGGTGCAGGAATACTGTCCGGTAACATTCATTTCAGCCAACTGCTATCCCCGACTCATAATCAGCCCCTTTGACTAAGGTTTACATATTTGTGCCTAGTTAAAATACTAATGTTGAGACCGATTACGCAAGCAATACCTTGACCATTATCATGTACCAGTTACCACTGTTGCCTAATGAGAGATGTGCAAGTAACTAAGGATCCTGCCAAGGTCAGAAGTATTGCAGTTATGCATAACCACAACAATATGGAATTACAGCTGTTTATGATAGTCCACTGTAATGTCCGCCTTCTTCGTCTCAGACCTTACCATTGGAGTAGCATAATTTTGACTCCATCCTTGTAGGTTTGGCTAGGCCATATATATATTAACATTTGGCCTTATGTGCCCATGTGATGCAATAATATTGTTGAGATATGATGAAGCAACTATAACGCAAGTGCCTTTATTGCATGTTTTGATATAAATGTGTGTGTGTTTTATATTAACGTTTTCCTTTTCAGAAATGTCTTCAATAGGTTTAGATTGTAGGGTGGTGCCCTAAAATGCATTTTATGCAGTGCATTCGTCAGGGATTAGTGGAAATGAAGCATACGTGTGTTCAGTGATAAATTGTGACCAATTGTTGTTTTCATTTATTAATACATGTATCAGTTATTCTGCACCATGCAAGAGTACAGTATGAGGGTTTCGCTGCTGCTGTTTTTTAGACTGCATTCGTACCGGACTGTGTTTGGAGGCAAGATCCTTACTGTCATCCTATGTAAGTTCTGCATATTAGGGCCATCTGCGATGACCAGGACAATCCATGCTATCAGGGGTGTGCCGCCGCAGGCGTGTCTGCCGCCACTGGGGACTCAAAGTTCCACAACCCCCTCTGCCCCAACAGCTGGGATCCATCAGCACTTATAAGGGGCTCTACAGTCCTGCAGCGTGGGACGCATACGGGCTGTGCCTGGTCGAAGCCCAGTCCAAGGGTGGGTCCATCCTGCGCCCGTCAGCAACAGGAGGATGCAGGGCAGGTCTAGCCCCCCCCCCCCCGGCCGTCTTGTGGGACATTGTTTGGCTGGTAAGACGGGGGTGTTAACCTCCATGTGGAATAAACTGCTCACATTTCATATGCACTGACTCCTGCTGGAGCTCAAGATTGTCTTTGGTATACCCTGCCTGAGTCTGGGCAGGTGGTCCTCTCGGCATATAATCCAGCCCCATGAGTTGATTTTATGTAGCATGAGGTCTTAGAACCTTGTTTATCCACATCCCCCGGTCAGAAGTATCATCACCACAAGACTTTGAGTAGCGGATAACGTCGGTGTTCTTGCGCCAGTCAATTACCCTGGCTTGCCGGCCTATTGAATCATTCATTTGAAGCACTGCTGTGAACTCGGAAACCTAATCGAGATGAGCTTTAATACAGTTAAAAACAGTGCATGAATCCTGTTATATCTTTTACTCAGTGCTCAAATGGATTATAACCCTGCAGGGTGAAGTGGACTCTGTTGCTAAAGGCTCTTACTTTAGCTACATAATTGGGGCGGAGTGCCATTTTATGGTGTTATTTATCTCTGTGGTATAGGGGTCATTCAATGCTAGTGCTAACATGTGTAGCACGCCTAGATTTTCACGTGTTCCCTCAATTGATTGTTGATATTATGTGAAACTAGGTTAAATCTGGAGTTAATGCGTGTATTGCATGTAGATCTTAGGATCTTTTATTTTTAAAGACCCATCTCCCTAGTTTCAGTACATTATTCATATAGATCTTGCCCCTTCTCAGAAAGTACCAGGAATCTGTATTGCTTATTAACTAGTTCTATAAAGCAAGGAATAGTAATCCACTTAAACTTGTGACACATCGCAGTTAAAAATTATGGGGAAGAGTAAGGCCGGAACTGCCACCACAAAAACTCCACAGAATACTATTAAGGTTTCCAGCATTGAAGGGTTCCTGTCCCTGGCAGTCTCTGTGGTCTTGAAGGAGATTGAATTAACTAAGAGAAGACTTTCCTTTTCCTAGGGCGGACCTCCCTCTGTTTGAACATCAACCCACAGTCCAGCCGAGATTTCCACTACAGCTTTGGATATGGGATCCTCCTATAGTGAGTAGTGGTAGAGACATCTCTGTTGAGATTCACAGGGACGAAACATCAGAGGTAGACACCCGGCCTAGCCCCATTACTAAGGTAGAGAGGTACAGAGGTGGACAACCAGCCTAGCCCCATTACTAATCCAAGCAGTAAGCAGAGGAGGTGTATGCCCCCCCCCAAAGAGGGAGAGTAAACTACTGTTTGTAGGAGTACAAACAGACCCTTTGCCTGACGTCCCAGCATATATCCCCTTTCAAGGAATGAACAGTGGTGTGAACAAGCTTGAATTGATTATCAACAAAACTAGGTCAGCTAGAAGAATGGTTTGCCCGACTAACGATGCAGGTAATTAGTCTAGCCTCATTCCAGAAAGATAAAAACCCCATACTGGGGGGTGAGGTCTGCTAACACCATCACTAACACCACCACCAACACTAACACAAACACCTATAACGTTCCAACTCAGTCTCAAAGCTTAACAGTAAATACTGATGAGCGAGCCTCCCTACTTACCCTGTCTCCCAAAGAGTTCACCACTGTTCCATATGTAACCCTAGCATCTGTGGCCTATCAGGATACTTCATATCCAACACACCCTGCTAAGTGTCACAACCCTTAACTACCCGGGCATGTAAGGTGATCAACCTTCCCCCAGAGTTAACCCCTTACGTGTTAGTGCTTGGGAACATACCACTGTACACAGAGTCTCGTTTAGTAACATTTGGGGAGTTGAAGAACAAAGTAGCCCACTGGTTTAAGGTAAACTCTAGCATCAATATGGGCATGTTCAGCTCAATCATCATGGCTAGGATGGTTGACTGGCACGATCCGGATTCTAAGAGATGGCCGGGGGACTGTGTGATAGTTAGCTTTAATAGCTCTACTATTGTTGCACGCCTCCTGTCCATCTTGGACCACCTAATCTGGCCTAACTGAATGGTATGCAGGCATATCCACTGGGAAATTTTTATAGACCAGAGACCTCGTGCTGGGACCCTTGGATTCTGGCTCGAGGCAGACCATCATGCAATAGGTGCCCCCTACAGACTGCATGGGCAATGCCATTGCTGCCCTTGGTAACAAGTTTGAGCCCCGGAGTAACCTTGAGTCATGTGACTGACTACATGCTACCAAGCTACCACCCGTTCCAAATGCAGAAGTAACTACTACATGGTGGAATAGAACAACCTCCCATTTAGGCGAGACAGAAAGTTCAGGTAACCTGCCAGTTACTCAGTGTAAGATTTGCCTCAGAGGTAAGGGAAACATAATGAAAGTACTGAGTTGGAATGTTGCAGGGCTACAATCTAAAATGTTCCTCCCTAAAAGGCAATTCTTAATACGTGGCTATCATATCATTATGATGTAGGAAACTTGGGCCTCTGACACCATCATATTCGATGGGTATCTATGTTTTAATATACTAGTTTTCCCATCCCATGAGGGGCAGGCATCTGGGGGTTAACCACTTGGATTCATCTTTCCCTAGGAAGCAGTGCCGTAGTGATAGACACTGTAGGTAGTAAGTTGCAGGCTGTGTCTTATGAGGGAAAACCTATGTTGTATTTTGTCAATGTTTACAACAGTTACTTTCCAAGCAGCCTAACCACAGATTCCTTGATCTGTTCAGCTTTATTGAGTGCCTTACAGGGTTAGTAAGGGGTGAGGGGCGCCTAGTCTGTTTGTGCTTAGCAGGGGATTTCAATGCCAAGTTGGACTGTCCTGCACGAGGTAATGATCTGCTACTCTCCGGGGGGTCACAATCAGAGGGCAAAGAACTGAAGGCCATTCTAGCATCTTTGGACCTGCATAATGCACTCGAGATGGTTGGGGCGGGCATAGCTGGTTTGCCAACCTTTAGGGGAAGAATTGCTTCTCTATCATTGACTACATTTTTGTCTCTAACAATTCATTAGATCGATTGATGTCTGGGGTAATAGTTCAAACTTAATTTGGGGATCACAACCCTTTGTAATTGACTTGCTTACGGCACTGAGATTAGACCTCAAAAGTCAATCAGAGCTTTCCAATTTACAGGTATCCACAGATAATTTAAAAGTTTGGTGGAAGATGTTGAACCCAATGCATACACTGACTCAAATTATACAAGAACCTAGCTTTAATTTTGGGTTGCCTCTCCGATGAAGACTGTAGCAGGAATGTGAATATAGTATTGTGGCTCTTTGCTCAAATATTAAATCCCATCTTCCAAGCTGGTAAAAGCATCAACTGACGAATACTATACCCCAGATGGTTTGATCATGGATGCTCAATTATCAATCGAACCCTTCAGAAGGCCTTAACTGCCTGCCCCAGGGACCCCAGCAAGGTAATCAGTCTGTATAAAAGATATAAAGCAGTAGCCAAAAGGAGAAAGGTGGAGGTGGTTACTCAGCAATGGGACAGACTAGCACACTCACTGTGACCAAGAACAGTAAGTCCTTCAGGGAATCTGTCTCAGCCCAGAAATCAGCTAATCAGTAATGAGGCATGGGAGGCACATTTTTAAAAAATGTATACAGTGGGGAATCCAGCTAGGCATGCAAATATAAGGGCTGATGTTAGCCTGCTGTGGTCGTCTCACTACTCGAAGTCTCACTTGCCATTCAGCGAAGTGCAGGGGATAAGGCACCAGGCCCGGATGGGATTCCCATTGATCTGATAAAATGTAATGGGAGTTTTTGGATACCCCTGCTGACCAATATTTACAACAACCTAAACTGAGCTTCCTTACCTAATTCTTGGCCATAATTTACAATTGTTCCTATTTTAAAAAAAGGAGATCGATCTTCACCTAGTTACTAATTGCTCAATTTCCCTCAGACATCCCTGCTAAAATCTTTCGAAGAGTTTTATATAATATGATCATTGAGTGGTTGGATGATAACAAGGTTCTGAACCCATGTCAGAATGGGTTTTGAAAACATATTGGAACTCAGGAGCAGTGCCTGAATCTTAGTTTAATATTGGGCAAACACAGCGTAGCGAAGTGCCTCCCATGTGCTTAGCATTTATGGAGCTAACTATGGCATTCGATTGTGTAAATCGATCCAAGCTCTGGCTAATACTACTTGAAATGGGGATGGAGGAATCACTTGTACATCTTTTGGCATCATTGAATATGAATACTAAGGCCAGACTGAGGTTTGGTCAAAGCCGAGAGCTCACAAGAGAGATCCGCATGGGACGTGGGGTATGACAGGAGTGCGTGCTCTCTATTTTGTTGTTCATCTTGTATATAAACACACTCGGCTCTCATCTAATATCATGTACTCCAGACATCCCTAAGGTCCATGGCACCCCATGGCCTGTTTTGTTGTAAGCAGATGATGCAGTTTTGTTGGCATGCACCCCATCTAAATCTTTCATCATGGCCTGCGGACAGAGGAATAACCACCTCCCAAGTATTCTGGTTGGAACAAATTGTCTAGTTAGCACTAACAAATTTTCCTATCTGGGGGTGTTCTTTAGCTCTAATGGCTCATGGATACCCAACGTAATTGATCAGAAGACTAAGCTCTCCAGGTAACTGGTTCACTTTTTAGTCTTCCATCCCCACCAGGTGGTCCCTTTCCTCACTCCACTTAATGTACCATAGCGTGCTGGGACTAAGTTACATATGTGATCTAGTTCATGTTTCCCCTGCTTTGCTATGGCTCTCGAAATGGAAGACCAATGAGGCCTCCCTCATAAGGGATGTAATAAAAGATTGTCTAGCCTGAAATAAAGGCCTTGATATTCCGTGGCTGGCCTTTGTACAAAAATCATTGGCAGCTCTAGATCTTCCCCAAGCATTTACTAACGGTATAGAGTCTAAATATTGAGTTTTAAATATCGAGTGGACAGAATATCGACAGTCAGAAATATTGTGGTACAGAATATCGAAATGCAGGTAAGAAATATCGATTGTCATAATATCGAAGTTAGTAATATTGTCAGTCATAATATCGTTGTTAAAAATATCGATTTTTTTTTAGTGTTGTAAATGTTAGTATATGTGTTAAATGTATATATTATTTTTGTAATGTATGTTTGAATTTTTGAAAAGTAATGAATTTTATGTTAAATTATTTTTGCGTATTTTAGTTCTGTAGCGGGTTGTGGGTTTATAGGGGAATAGGGTGGGAAGTAATTTAATTATAATATATTAATGAAGAATTTTTTTGAATTAATTAATTATATGTTAATTAATTTTTGCGTCATTTTATTCTGTAGCGGGTTGTGGGTTTATAGGGGAATAGGGTGGGAAGTAATTTAATTTAAATTAATTAATTAATAATTTAAGTAATTAATATTTTTGTATTTAATAATTTATATTGTTAATTATGTTAATTAACTAAATATTAATTAATTATACATTTATTAATAATAATTAATAATGTATTGGTAAATATGTTAATTGTGCTAAAAAAGTTAATAATTAGTTATTAATTTGATATTAATTATTAATAATTAATTTGTTAATATGTTAATTGTGTACTTTTTTTAGGAGTGGGTTCATTGTTGATAGGGAGTAGGGTGGGAAGTCATTTAATTTTTATACATTTTTAAAATATTTTTTATATAATATTTTTTTAAAGTTATTTTATAGTGTTAATTGTGTGAATTAATTTATATTTGATGGAAATTAATTTTATCGTTAATTGTTATTAGTTAATTAATTAATTGATAATTAATTATGTTAATTTATTAATTTTTTACAATATTCGTGGTGATGTTTATAGGGAATATGGTGGGAGGTAAATTTAAAAAAAAAATTAATTAATTGTTAATTAATGTTAATTATACTGCAGGAGTGGGAATACTAAATTAATCCCCTACGCTATCCAACACTTTCCCTACTGTTATACTTGGTGGAGTGGGAATAGTAAATTATTCCCACCCGCTATCCAACACTTTCCCTACTGTTGCACTCGCTGGAGTGGGAATAGTAATTTTTACCCACCTGCTATCCAATACTTTCCCTACTTGCACTCGGTGGAGTGGGAATAGTAATTTTTACTCACCCGCTATCCAACACTTTCCCTACTGTTACACTCGTTGGAGTGGGAATAGTAATTTTTACCCTCCCACTATCCAACACTTTCCCTACTGTTGCACTCACTGGAGTGGTAATAGCAATTTTTACCCTCTCGCTATCCAACACTTTCCCTACTGTTGCACTCACTGGAGTGGGAATAGTAAATTATTCCCACACGCTATCCAACACTTTCCCTACTGTTGCACTCACTGGAGTGGGAATAGTAATTTTTACACTCCCGCTATCCAACGCTTTCCCGACTGTTACACTTGGAGGTGTGGGAATAGTACATTATTCCCATTCGCAATCCAACACTTTCCCTACTGTTGCACTCTCTGGAGTGGGAATAGTAATTTTTACCCACCGGCTATCCAACACTTTCTTTACTGTTCCACTCGCTGGAGTGGGAATAGTAATTTTTACCCACCCGCTATCCAACACTTTCCCTACTGTTTCACTCGTTGGAGTGGGAATAGTCATTTTTACCCTCCCGCTATCCAATTTGTTCCCTACTGTTGCACTCACTGGAGTGGGAATAGTAATTTTTACCTTCCCGCTATCCAACGCTTTCCCTACTGTTGCACTCACTGGAGTGGGAATAGTAAATTATTCCCACACGCTATCCAACACTTTCCCTACTGTTGCACTTGCTGGAGTGGGAATAGTAATTTTTACACATCCGCTATCCAACACTTTCCCTACTGTTGCACTCACTGGAGTGGGAATAGTAATTTTTACACTCCCGCTATCCAACGCTTTCCCGATTGTTACACTTGGTGGTGTGGGAATAGTACATTATTCCCATTCGCTATCCAACACTTTCCCTACTGTGGCACTCTCTGGAGTGGGAATAGTAATTTTTACCCACCCGCTATCCAACACTTTCCCTACTGTTACACTCGCTGGAGTGGGAATAGTAATTTTTACCCACTTGCTATCCAACACTTTCCCTACTGTTACACTCGGAGTGGGAATAGTAATTTTTAACCTCCCGCTATCCAACACTTTCCCTACTGTTGCACTCACTGGAGTGGGAATAGAAGTTTTTACCTTCCCGCTATCCAACGCTTTCACTACTGTTACACTTATTGGAGTGGGAATAGTAATTTTTATCCCCTACGCTTTGCAATGTTTTCCCTACTGTTATAATTAATGTTGTGTGAAATATTATTTAAAAAAATAAAAATAATTTAATAATTTAATTTATTATATAGAAAATTAATTTTATATTCATATTACAGGTTTATTTAGATATATATGTAATTATAATTTAAATTATGTTTTTAACATTTTATAATTACATTTAGGGGTCGATTCCGATTCGGGCCGGAAAAAGCACCGACCGACTCGGAGCCGGAAAAATTACCGACCGACACGTACCAGTGGCGCCCGACACGCCAAGTACGATGCAAGCCGCGATAAATCCGACCGACACGTCAGGAAACCAAGCCGACCGACCGAGCCGCCGGAAAATAGCAATCCGGCCGGAAAACACGCGAATCCAACCGACCGACACGCACCCGGAACAAATCCGACCGATTCGTACCCGCCAACTCCAACCCGCAAAGTACGATGCAAGGCGCGAAAACACGACCGAGTCGGACGGAGGACAAGCCGTACGACCGACACGCATACAAAACCGAGCCGAAGCAACACAATACACCGCGACCGACGCGTACGCAGCATACAAAACTGCACAAACACAGCGTGAACGAAACGGAAAACACCGTACGAGACCAATGCAGGGTCCGACTCGGTCACAAGAACGTTTCCAACATACACAAACAGCACAAAGGAAAAATCAACCAAAAAAAGCCCAAACAAGCAATTACCAAGCCAATAAATACTGGGGGTGGGGACAGAGAACAAAGACACACCCACAACTTCACCTATATAAAGGACACAAATCACTACCATGAGCCTTTGCAAATGCCATTCCACTGCCAGCACCCAAGAGAAAGCAACCACACACCCACAGCTCATCCCTCACACAAGCCACACACCAGCAGCACACCAACAAATACCTACCTCACATACACCCAGCACAACACACACCCACACACCCTCACCTGCACACCAACACACACATCACCCACCATCACCACCCATCACCATGCCCCCCAAGAAGAATCACAAGTTCCTAGATTGTGAATTGGAAGTCCTGGTAGACGAGATCCTCAGGGTAGAGCCACAGCTGTTTGGCACATTGGTCCAACAGACCCCCATGTCGCAGAAAACCAAGATGTGGGAGAGGATCATCAACAGGGTGAACGCCCAATCACCATGTCGGCGCACAAAGACCGACATCCAGAACAGGTGGTATGACGTGCGCAGGAGGGTACGGAAACTGCTGAAGCAAGACTACATCAACAGCCAACACACCGGCAGTGGCCCTCCTGCCAAGCCAATATACCTCAGGCCCTGGGAGGAGAAGGTGCGGGCCATCCTACCGCCAGTGAGCATATATGGACTAGAGGACATCCCAGAGCCTGGTGAGTACACAACAAATGTACACAATATACTGCCACAAAACACACACATCACTGTCAAGGGGAGAGTCAAACCATGCACTCATAGCAATTACACAGCAACTAGAACAGAATCATCCCAAAATGTGTATGTCAGTCAGAGAAACACAACACATGCCATCAAAAAAGTCACATCCAACTGTGCCAACACATGTACAAACACAACCACAACTACAGCTAGGCAGTGGCACAAATAGAACTAACACACACATCCACACATGTAGCCACCACAACAACACCAACACACAGTGAAGACCACTCAAAGGAAGGAATTCTGTGTATGCTGGCCAAGTCAGTGTAGCCAATAGCATCATGGGAGTCGCAGTCACACATATTGCCCCCCCACAACTGTCCCATCAACACCACCATGAACCATGCGCACATCACAGGGAGTGGAGAAGGACTCACAAGATGGCTGACACTGGCTACTGCTGTGAGGAGCACAAGGCCCTGCTGGCAACTGTGCACCAACAAACAGCAGGACACCACTGACTGACATCCTGAGAGACAACTTACACTCCCTGCAATGCAAGCACGTTCCATGGTGGGATATCTGGCTGGCTGGGTGGGAAGGGGGACTTGCAGCACTGACCATAGTCACCAGCACCTCCCCTCACACCCCCCCCCAACACAAACTCCACAGTACCCACCTGGTAGAATGCAATGCCCTCCATCCTAACACAAGATCCCACAAAGCACCACCACCCTGGGTTATGTTGTGTGAAGCACAGGGACACTCTTGGGACTCTTAGCCAAACAACTGCCAGGACAACACTCCCAGCCATCCTGTCAGCACAGCCAGCCCACCCCACAGGGAAGCAGAGTCAAAGGAAGGAAGCATGGGCATGCTGGGAAGGGGGGTGGAGGCAATAGCATGATGGGAGTCGTAGTCACAGACATTGCTCAGCCTCACAACTGGCCCATCAACACCACTCCTGAACCATGCTCACATCACAGGGAGTGGAGAAGGACTCACAAGATGGCTGACACTGGCTACTGCTGTGGGGAGCACAAGGCCCTGCTGCCAACTGTGCACCAACAAACAGCAGGACACCACTGACTGACATCCTGAGAGACAACTTACACTCCCTGCAATGCAAGCACGTTCCATGGTGGGATATCTGGCTGGCTGGGTGGGAAGGGGGACTTGCAGCACTGACCATAGTCACCAGCACCTCCCCTCACACCCCCCCCAACACAAACTCCACAGTACCCACCTGGTAGAATGCAATGCCCTCCATCCTAACACAAGATCCCACAAAGCACCACCACCCTGGGTTATGTTGTGTGAAGCACAGGGACACTCTTGGGACTCTTAGCCAAACAACTGCCAGGACAACACTCCCAGCCATCCTGTCAGCACAGCCAGCCCACCCCACAGGGAAGCAGAGTCAAAAGGAAGGAAGCATGGGCATGCTGGGAAGGGGGGTGGAGGCAATAGCATGATGGGAGTCGTAGTCACAGACATTGCTCAGCCTCACAACTGGCCCATCAACACCACCCTGAACCATGCTCACATCACAGGGAGTGGAGAAGGACTCACAAGATGGCTGACACTGGCTACTGCTGTGGGGAGCACAAGGCCCTGCTGGCAACTGTGCACCAACAAACAGCAGGACACCACTGACTGACATCCTGAGAGACAACTTACACTCCCTGCAATGCAAGCACGTTCCATGGTGGGATATCTGGCTGGCTGGGTGGGAAGGGGGACTTGCAGCACTGACCATAGTCACCAGCACCTCCCCTCACACCCCCCCAACACAAACTCCACAGTACCCACCTGGTAGAATGCAATGCCCTCCATCCTAACACAAGATCCCACAAAGCACCACCACCCTGGGTTATGTTGTGTGAAGCACAGGGACACTCTTGGGACTCTTAGCCAAACAACTGCCAGGACAACACTCCCAGCCATCCTGTCAGCACAGCCAGCCCACCCCACAGGGAAGCAGAGTCAAAAGGAAGGAAGCATGGGCATGCTGGGAAGGGGGTGGAGGCAATAGCATGATGGGAGTCGTAGTCACAGACATTGCTCACCCCCACAACTGTCCCATCAACACCACCCTGAACCATGCTCACATCACAGGGAGTGGAGAAGGACTCACAAGATGGCTGACACTGGCTACTGCTGTGGGGAGCACAAGGCCCTGCTGCCAACTGTGCACCAACAAACAGCAGGACACCACTGACTGACATCCTGAGAGACAACTTACACTCCCTGCAATGCAAGCACGTTCCATGGTGGGATATCTGGCTGGCTGGGTGGGAAGGGGGACTTGCAGCACTGACCATAGTCACCAGCACCTCCCCTCACACCCCCCCCCAACACAAACTCCACAGTACCCACCTGGTAGAATGCAATGCCCTCCATCCTAACACAAGATCCCACAAAGCACCACCACCCTGGGTTATGTTGTGTGAAGCACAGGGACACTCTTGGGACTCTTAGCCAAACAACTGCCAGGACAACACTCCCAGCCATCCTGTCAGCACAGCCAGCCCACCCCACAGGGAAGCAGAGTCAAAAGGAAGGAAGCATGGGCATGCTGGGAAGGGGGTGGAGGCAATAGCATGATGGGAGTCGTAGTCACAGACATTGCTCAGCCTCACAACTGGCCCATCAACACCACCCTGAACCATGCTCACATCACAGGGAGTGGAGAAGGACTCACAAGATGGCTGACACTGGCTACTGCTGTGGGGAGCACAAGGCCCTGCTGCCAACTGTGCACCAACAAACAGCAGGACACCACTGACTGACATCCTGAGAGACAACTTACACTCCCTGCAATGCAAGCACGTTCCATGGTGGGATATCTGGCTGGCTGGGTGGGAAGGGGGACTTGCAGCACTGACCATAGTCACCAGCACCTCCCCTCACACCCCCCCCAACACAAACTCCACAGTACCCACCTGGTAGAATGCAATGCCCTCCATCCTAACACAAGATCCCACAAAGCACCACCACCCTGGGTTATGTTGTGTGAAGCACAGGGACACTCTTGGGACTCTTAGCCAAACAACTGCCAGGACAACACTCCCAGCCATCCTGTCAGCACAGCCAGCCCACCCCACAGGGAAGCAGAGTCAAAAGGAAGGAAGCATGGGCATGCTGGGAAGGGGGTGGAGGCAATAGCATGATGGGAGTCGTAGTCACAGACATTGCTCAGCCTCACAACTGGCCCATCA
Organism: Calotriton arnoldi; assembly: GCA_963921515.1. Taxonomy (NCBI): domain Eukaryota; kingdom Metazoa; phylum Chordata; class Amphibia; order Caudata; family Salamandridae; genus Calotriton; species Calotriton arnoldi. Next base: position 70,119 of record CAWUFW010018236.1, read on the forward strand.
ACACCACCCTGAACCATGCTCACATCACAGGGAGTGGAGAAGGACTCACAAGATGGCTGACACTGGCTACTGCTGTGGGGAGCACAAGGCCCTGCTGCCAACTGTGCACCAACAAACAGCAGGACACCACTGACTGACATCCTGAGAGACAACTTACACTCCCTGCAATGCAAGCACGTTCCATGGTGGGATATCTGGCTGGCTGGGTGGGAAGGGGGACTTGCAGCACTGACCATAGTCACCAGCACCTCCCCTCACACCCCCCCCAACACAAACTCCACAGTACCCACCTGGTAGAATGCAATGCCCTCCATCCTAACACAAGATCCCACAAAGCACCACCACCCTGGGTTATGTTGTGTGAAGCACAGGGACACTCTTGGGACTCTTAGCCAAACAACTGCCAGGACAACACTCCCAGCCATCCTGTCAGCACAGCCAGCCCACCCCACAGGGAAGCAGAGTCAAAAGGAAGGAAGCATGGGCATGCTGGGAAGGGGGTGGAGGCAATAGCATGATGGGAGTCGTAGTCACAGACATTGCTCACCCCCACAACTGTCCCATCAACACCACCCTGAACCATGCTCACATCACAGGGAGTGGAGAAGGACTCACAAGATGGCTGACACTGGCTACTGCTGTGGGGAGCACAAGGCCCTGCTGCCAACTGTGCACCAACAAACAGCAGGACACCACTGACTGACATCCTGAGAGACAACTTACACTCCCTGCAATGCAAGCACGTTCCATGGTGGGATAACTGACTGGGTGGGTGGGTGGGTGGGAAGGAGGTCTGGCTGTCAACCAAACACAATCAATGCAGACCATGTTCACACCCCAGAGAATACATAGAAATGCCCAAATAATGCAGGACAATGTGCCACACCAATATCAACCCCTGACTGTGACGACTTAGGACAATACAATGTACAGGCCCGCACCCCGAGGCACAGTCACAACTGTCAGGTGTGTCAACCACTGATGCCTGCAGAAACATGACATACATTGTTTGTGTCTCCCAAAAACAGGTGATGATAGGGACACAGCAGCAGACGCTGAGGAGTCCCAGTCCCAGGCTCAAGAGGATGCCGAGCTCACTGGCGTCGTACAGCCTCTGTCCTCCTCGGACGATGAAGAACAACCTGGCACATCCGGTGCAAGTCAACATGCTGCACCAGCAGGACCACCAGCTGCAGCACCAGCAGGTCCACCAGCTGCACCCCCTGCACCCACCCCTCCAACGACTGTCACCACGAATACCATCCCTGCCGACATGGACAGAATAAGGAACAACACCAGCGCAGTGACCCTGGACCAACCTGGGGCCATGGACACCACCACCACCACCAACCCCCAAGGTGGACCAGGGTTATCTGTGCGTGCAACTGCACACACTGCACATGTCAGCAGGGGTGGTGGGAGGGGTGGGAGACAGAGGTCGCTGCTTGCAGACGTTGCTGGTGTGCATGAAGACCCACAACTGGTACGCATAGCTGATGCGTACCAGTCCAGCACCGGAGAGCTCAGCCAGGTAGTGGGGCTCCTCAGAGACATCAAACAGCAGCAGGCTGCCCATCATGCCCGCTTGGACTCCCACATGTCCCACGTGGAGTCACACATGTCACGTGTGGACTCCCACATGTCACGTGTGGACTCCCACATGACCCGCGTGGAGTCCAAGTGGGATGTACTACATGAGATGACGGCGGTGCACAGGGACATTTTACAATGCCTCCGCCAGATGAACAGCAACCAGTCCACACCTCCCTGTGTGCCAACAACATCTGGTACCGAACAAACTGCAACTGCCACAGGGAGGGAGGAGGACTCTGGCGGAGAGTCCCCTGCACCGCAGCAGCCTGCACTTGAGGGCCCCCCCAAGAAGAGGGGTCGTCCGAGGAGGGGAAAGTGAGAGGCTGATGGCCAAGCGCAACTCCCAGGAAGCCTGAACCTGTTCTGGATTTTCGCCTTTGTGCACAGACTGTTCACCCTGTTGATGGCAACACTACTCCCACACATTGCATGGGGAGTACAAGTTGGAACAATGTGTCAGACAACTGTGGCCCCGATACTGGGGATCCTGTCTACCTGGACTTTCTATTCATCTAGGAACTTGGGATTGCAAGATTCATGTACAGCACAATCCATCCTATGCACTATTATCACAATAAACACACTAATACACCATACTTGCCTCTGTCGTGATTCCAACGTGGGTGCTGTTATGGGGATGATGAACTGCAAAATTACACAGTGTATGCGAACTGCAACAGCAAGGACAACACAGGCATGTGAGTACAGGCAACGTGACACATATGAGGGAGACACACCACCAGGGCTACACAACACATACACACCTAGGCCATCTGACTCATTGCCTACACTGATGTTGCCAGGGAAGACGGTGCAATGCACAGACACCACACCCATTCCCAGTTGTAGTCAAGTAGCCCACAGGTGCAGTAAGCAAATGGCAGTCAAATGTGTGACCACAGACAACGCACATCACTAAGTGAAGCACAGGTTTATTACACAGTAGCAACATGCCGTAACCACTACAGATGCAAGGTAACCCCACCTGGTAGCGGGCACACAGTCAACAACTGTAGACAGAAGGAAGTCCATGGGTGTGGCGCACATCACCTGTAGGGACACAACAGCTACCAGCCTGGATGTGCAATCACGTCGTCGGTGGACACAGTTGACCAAACGAATCTGAAAGTACCCTGTGAAGGACAGAAATGACACACAGTCAAAAGCAATGCAGTACAGGACAGAACAGCAAAACTCATGCACAATACATGTTACAAGATACCCACCCAGAACCAAGTTAGCATGTCAACACTGTTGGGGAGTACAGCCCACCTGTCACCACACATCGCAACACACATCCTGTCAAGTAGCCCATGGACACACTCCAACAGCACCAGAGCACCACCCACACATCATGCCAACTCACATCATTCACATGACACCTCAGGATACTCACATTCAGCTAAAGAAGTTGGTGATGAGCTGTGTGCGGACATCACCATCACCATCATCATCATCATCGTCACTGGCATCGTGATCCAGGCCAGGATCCTCCACAGGTGGCGGATGTTGGTCATCGTCATCCTGGATGAGAGGCAACTCCTTCCGCACTGCCAGGTTGTGGAGCATGCAGCAGACGATGATAATCTTGCACACTTTCGCAGGGGCATATGGGAGGGACCCTCCGGTCTTGTCCAGGCAGCGGAAGCGGCTCTTCAGGAGACCAAAGGTCCGCTCAATCACTCTCCTGGTCCGACCATGTGCCTCATTGTAGCGCATCTGGGCAGGTGTCACAGGGTTCCTGAGGGGTGTCAGCAACCACGGCATGTTGGGGTATCCCGAGTCACCTACGGACAGACAAGTGCACATCAGCTGACTTGGAAAAGTGGGCGGAATACTACAGATCAGATCACACACAATGGCACAAAGTCAGTACACACCGACAAGCCAGGCACGCTGGTTCTGCATCTGTGCCATCAACCTGGGGATGCGACTACTCCTCATCACAAAGGCATCGTGTGCTGAACCAGGGAAACGGGCACACACGTGTGTGATGGTCATGTCTGCAAGACACACCACCAGTGCATTGACCGAGTGGTAGTGCTTGCGGTTCCTGTAGGCCTGCTCCTGGGCCTGTGGTGGTACCAAAGCCACATGTGTCCCATCAATGGAGCCAATGACATGCGGCATCCTCCCCAGGGCATAAAAGTCACTCTTCACGTCAGTGAGTCGTCGCAGTCTAGGGAAATAGATGTACCGGTTCAGGAAGAGCAACATTGCCGCCAAAACATCGCGGAGCACACGGCTGAACATGGTCTGTGACATCCCACCAGCAGACGCCACAGTATGTTGGAAGGTACCGGTGGCAAAGAAGTGTAGGGCTGCCATCACCTTCACCTTGGGGGTCAGCGCTGTAGGATACGGCCGGCCAGGCTGCAAATGTGGGGACAACTGCACTGCCAAATCCTCAATCAGCTGCCTGGTGAAGCGGTACCGTCGGATGCTGTCCCGTTCCACCATCGTTGCCAGGTCTGGGAATGGCCGATGGACAGCAGGAGCCCTGCAGTGCAGAGGAGAAGTAAGCAAGATCGTCAGTCACCCCACATATGCGGCATTGAACACACTCAAGATCCCAACATACATCATCATGAGGCACAACTACATGAAGTGTGCAGTACCGGAACGACATGTATGGTACATACATGGCCAACATCTGTCAACACGGTCCTACAGGTGGCATCAATTTGTCCCAGGTTGGCCCATTGGATATCATGATGCTGTGTCACAGTCACCCCCCAGTGACATGTGAGGACAGATGTGCCCCAGGCACCACAGCTCAACGACAGGCACATTCCCAGGGACCCTGTAATGCCACATGGACACTGGCATCACCTGGAGTATCATGTGTACACCACAACAAAACAAACATGACCCCCACAGGTAGTGGCCACACTTGCCATGGCAGGAGAGCCATGGACGTCTGTGACACACACGCACAACATCAGAGTCCATGCACACACAACGTGGATGTGGAGACTGTCTCCCATTGTGCACATGAAATCAGAGACATTGTAAACACTACATGCACAAAGACTGTGGAGGGCCATCACTATTGTGCCACTGGGACACCCTGGCTCAAACATACCGTCCCACATGGGACTCACGGGGTATGTGACATGACATACACAAACACCACTGTGAAATGTGACCATGGCACATGCACAGATATGAACAGTTGCACATCACAGTGGTCACGTACACGTAACACCCAGGATCCTGTCCCCATTAACACGTGCACAGCCTGGGGGTGGCTGCCCACAGGTGACACCCACAGGACAACATGTACACCAACATACACACAATAGGAAATGCAGCCTTACATGCCTTATGATAAGGTTTGGACAGGCTGTCGTGATGTAGGTGTGCCCCTCACTCCCTGGGAGCTATCTGTGGCTGGCATATGTCCATCTGAGACAGGCATGCTGACATATGCCAGTCACATGTACAGTGATGCGTTGTACTGCAATGGACCGATCGGTGCCTCCGGCCGGCCCATTGCTTTCAATGTGTGCGGGTACGCGTTGTACCCCTGTGCGCGTTGTACTGCAATGGACCGATCGGTGCCTCCGGCCGGCCCATTGCATTCAATGTGTGCGGGTACGCGTTGTACCCCTGTGCGCGTTGTACTGCAATGGACCGATCGGTGCCTCCGGCCGGCCCATTGCATTCAATGTGTGCGGGTACGCGTTGTACCCCTGTGCGCGTTGTACTGCAATGGACCGATCGGTGCCTCCGGCCGGCCCATTGCTTTCAATGTGTCGGGTACGCGTTGTACCCCTGTGCGCGTTGAACAGCAATGGACCGATCGGTGCCTCCGGCCGGCCCATTGCATTCAATGTGTGCGGGTACGCGTTGTACCCCTGTGCGCGTTGTACTGCAATGGACCGATCGGTGCCTCCGGCCGGCCCATTGCTTTCAATGTGTGCGGGTACGCGTTGTACCCCTGTGCGCGTTAGTACTGCAATGGACCGATCGGTGCCTCCGGCCGGCCCATTGCTTTCAATGTGCGGGCACGCGTTGTACCCCTGTGCGCGTTGTACTGCAATGGACCGATCGGTGCCTCCGGCCGGCCCATTGCATTCAATGTGTGCGGGTACGCGTTGTACCCCTGTGCGCGTTGAACAGCAATGGACCGATCGGTGCCTCCGGCCGGCCCATTGCTTTCAATGTGTGCGGGTACGCGCTGTACCCCTGTGCGCGTTGTACTGCAATGGACCGATCGGTGCCTCCGGCCGGCCCATTGCATTCAATGTGTGCGGGTACGCGTTGTACCCCTGTGCGCGTTGTACTGCAATGGACCGATCGGTGCCTCCGGCCGGCCCATTGCTTTCAATGTGTGCGGGTACGCGTTGTACCCCTGTGCGCGTTGTACCTCAATGGACCGATCGGTGCGCACCCATTGACAATGGGCTTGCCTGGCAACGGACGCGTTTTCGAATATTCGAACGAGTCGGTTGCTGGAAAATCAGTTGGTCACCCACAACAATGTTGCAAAATCATGTATGTCATGAAGTTGAAATTTTGAAGGATGCTGTGGGCGTGTTTTGGTGCTGCTATTCCATGGATTGGCCAGATTCAGAAGATGCAAACGACTTGGACCTATCACTTTGGACACAAGGGACAGTATCTGCCTCTCCAGCACATATATATTGCTGCATGTTCCCCTGAGAGCCCACTTGCCTGCACTACATGCTCCAGGACGACATCTTCCACTGCACTGCTGCTGTCTCTGCCCCTCTGGACCCTGCAATGGCACGTACTGTGGAGAGAGCCCCAGCCTTCAGCCTTGAAGAGAACCAGGCCCTGCTGGACAGCCTACTTCCACAGTACAGCAAGCTGTATGGGACACCAGGGGAGCAGGTGAGTGTTCTGTGCACTGCCTTTCTGAATGTGCATTTTGTCTGACTAGCAAGGCTGAGAGTCAGCACACCACTGGCTAGCAGGCTCACTGAGTAGTTGTCACCCCCCATAGTGTGTAGTGACTTGCACTGGACAGGTATGGTGCAGTGACAGTGCTTCTGAACAGGGTTTTACTCCCCATGCAATGATACCATGTAGTGACTTCTGGAAAACTGTCCATGGGCAGCCGTGCACTGCCTGTGTACACCATGTGCCCCTGTGATTGCGACATGTATATGCAACTGTGTCATGCACGGATATGTTGCATGTGTAGTAATGGCCTTATCACTTTGTCATCCTGACAGGCTTCTGCCCATCGGAAGCATGAGATCTGGAAGGACATCGTCCGGGCTGTCCGGTCCGTGGGGGTCTACAAGCGCCGGATCCGCAACTGCCAAAAGAGGTGGCAGGACCTTCGGGGCTGGACCCGGAGGATTGCACGGGTCCAGCTGAAGCTGTCGCCTCCTCGCAGGAGGGGCGGAACACGGACCCTGACCCCCACATGCTCAGGATCCTGGCGGTGGTCTTTCCAGACCTGGATGGGCAGCTGAAGGCCAGAGAGCAGCAAGGAGGGGGTGAGTCAAAGACTGCACTGTGTACTCTGTCTAACATGCTATGTGCCCTCTCGGGCCAGGTTGAACTGCCACAGTACAGCAGTCATGTTGTCCAGGAGCCATGTCCCTCTATTGTGCACTGCCCACTCCTCATCTGATACCCAGGTGTGGCCCTTACATGCAGGGAATTCTGTCACTTAGGACTGTGTCCTTGCAGTTTGCTTGACTAAAGGTGGGAGACAGCATCTGTTTCCCTGACTCTGTGGTGGGCATCATGGGTGGGTCCATTGCTTACACAATGCCTGTATTCTGACATGTATTCAGCGTGTTACTTTGATCTGTGGTCCAATTGCTGAGCTGATCCACCACATGTGGCTGGGGTACCTGGCACACACCCATGCTGCGGGTGGGAACAATGTTTGGGCCCCAGGAGTATGTATATGACGTGTGTCACACATACTTAGCCAGCTGCCTACAGTCCAGGGCTCATCCCTCATTCATGTGGGGCTGGACAGTCATGCCTACTCCAGGCCATACAATACACTCTGTACTCCCACTCCCGTGTATCAGAGGACACATTGTGCACAGTGATTTGACCCCTCAGGTGTCTGCCTCTGTGTCAGTGTGCTGTGGATTAGTCGCCAGGACTGCTGTGGAGTTTCTTGGTAGGGGCTCAGCATGCCACTGGAGATGTGACCATAGGAGACGATACTTGTGTGACACATAGGTGTCTGATCAGCTGCCCATGCAGACTGGGGCATGTAAATGTGAAGTTCAGGCAGCTGTTCCCCATGCACAGCAGAGTGTGAGGGGCTCAGGTTCAGAGGGTAGTGTCACAGGTCTCCCATATGTCCAATAGGTATGACCTGGACAGATGAGGGTTAAGAGGATGTGTTGTGGGGGGATGTACATGTGCACTTGTGCAGCTCCAGGACTTGCATTCCCCATGACCTACTATTGTGACACAGTGCAGAGTGTTGTTGTCTGGCTGCAAAGTCATACATCACTGAGACAGTGATGTATGACTTAGCAGTCATGCCTCCGCCATGGCATGTGTCTACTGATTGGTGATCCTGCAGGGGAGTGACATGTGCTACATGCACACCATAGTGGCGCTGGCTATCAGGACATGGGTGCATCATGGTGTCTGTCGCTGGTATGCATCACATGCATTTCCTATTTGACTCTGGGCATCCCTTACATCCGTAAACCTGTACTGACTCAGTGGCAAGAGCTGTGATGTGTCCACACCGTGTCCTCTGCACTGTCCAACTACTGTGTACTTGGTGCATGTGTCAACACTGGGGTGTTGCAATCCAACAGACACCAGACAGATGGGTGCAAGGCCATGTGGGATGTGAGTGCCATGCTTGGCATCAGACTGACAATTGACTTCTCCTGTTCAATTAGTGCACTTTTAGCAATGTACAACTAATGATGCCAGGGCTTGCTCTGTGATGTGCTGTGCTCACAGTGGTGTGTGCGTTATGTGCAGGTGACTGATGTCTGTCTGTTTCCCCATTGTTTGCAGATACATCCACGGCCACGGAAGGGGACAGCTCCACGGACCAGGAGGAGCCGGAGAGCCAGACTGGGTCAGCAGCCGAGGAGTGGTCGGAGGGACCCAGTGGCACGGAGGGCGAGGGGAGCCACACCGAGGAGTCCTCAGCAGCATCCACCTCAGCTGAGGACCAGAGCAACTCGGAGGATGACTCCCTTGTGGAGGCGGGTGTCAGCAGCCACCACACCCCAGCTAGTGTTGCTGTCCCCGCCACCACCAGCACCACCACCGCCCTCCCATCGGCTCCCATTCCCCAGGTCCGTGGAGGCTCCCATGTCCGGGAGCGTGTCTCCTTTGGGCCAGGCACCGCACCCCTGCCCCTGTGTCCCCTGCTGCCCTGAGTGAGGAGTCTGTGTACCTCCTTCGCCAGCTCCATGTAGGGCAGACAGCCATGCTGAGTGTCCTCCATGCGCACACCGCGCTGTTGACTCAGCTGGTGTCGTTCATGGAGGGCATCTCATCGGGCATGTCTGACCTACAGAGGGGCAATAGGTCCATGGACTCCTCCCTGACGGCAGCAGTGTCCCTCCTCAAACGGTCCCTCACCCCTCCTGCCTCTGCTCCATCCACACTCCCCAGCACCTTACCCATCCCAGGCACACACACACTGGCACAGGCACACACCAGCACACACACATCCAGCACACTGACACACACGCCAATGACAAAACGCACACGCACGCACATTCAGGGGACTGAAGCCAGACTCACAGGGGATGGGGCCCTGGAACACACACACGCATCCACATGCACTGCGCAGTCCTCAGTTCCCTCTCCCTCCAAAGCACCCTCCCTTGCCTCACCTGCAACCCCAAAGTCACAGCAGCTCTTCCTCTGTGACCTCGGCCTCTTCCCCACCGATGAAGCTGCTCCAGCATCCCGGGGGAAGAGGAAGCCCACCCACACGGAGCAGAGTGCCCCTCGCCCCCGGACACCCTCCCCCAGGCGCAGACGGACTGAGGCCCCCACCCGCAAGTCCCCCGGAGTGCTAAGAGCAAGACCCCGCCACCGCCCTGCAGCTCAGGCACAAGGTCTCCGTCCTCCATCCCTCAGGCCCCCACTGCACAGGTGCCCCCACCACACCCTGCCCCAGGTTCCCCCACCCACAGATATACCATCCCCAAGATGCTCCGGCCTTCTCCCCTGCCACTTGCTCTCCCAGCACCACACCCCCCGCTGCGCTTGTCTGTGCCACTGATGTGGTGAGGGTGTCCTCCCCTCTGTCCAACCCACCTTGCCTGTTCCCCATTCTCCTCCCCTGGAGGTAGGCACTGCAGTGGAGTCCACTACCGCCCTGTCTGACTTGGGCACTGCAGTGGCGGACCTGTCCACCCCATCTGCAGGGTCCACTGCAGTTGTGCCGGCACCCACGACATCTGTGTCATGCCCCCAGTTGTGCCGGCACACACCATGTCAGACACCTCCACTGCAGTTGTCAGTGGCTCTCCAGCACCCACCACCCCTTCCCTGACTCCCCTGGTGAGCCCTGATCCTGTCCCTGCGGTGCCTGGCCTGCCCCCGGTTGCCCCTCCTAGTGGATTGTCCCTGGTATTGTGCAGGCATGCGTAGGGTGACATCTGCCAGTGTCACCCTGTTTGAACTTTGACAATGGACTGGCCATTGGCCTTTGCTCTAATTTCTTCTGGACGTCGTTATCAGACAACACATATGCTGAATAAAGCAACTTTCTTTTCTCTAGTGCTCATGCTTCAGATGTACATGTTGTTGGTGCAGCTAACCATGCCCTTGCTGCAGTGATGGTGATATCTGGTCTCATGATTATGAAGTGTTACTGTGCAGGAACCCATGTGGTCCAGGGGGAATGTGTCCTATCATGTGGTGTATCCATGTCATCAATAGCAGCATCTGAGGGTGTCATGTGTTCAGTATTTGGCAATGGGTTTCCTACTTACATTGGCAATTTCATATCTGTGGCTTCCACCCCTGCACATCTGTTGTGCCTGCCATCGTTGCATTTGTCTACTTCCCTGACCGTGTTGCCATCTCCAGTGGACATGCAGGTTTGGGCATCAATGGGGAGGGACTCATTCGTGTAGTCAGTGCAACATTGCTATACAAGTGTGTTGGATCTGTGCTGATGATTCCGTTGGCACATCCATGACCAGGCTGATGTGATGGGAGCCCTCATTTGGTGCTAATTGTTGATTGTGTGACCAAGTGCTCAGCTGACATGATGGGGCCCTACTGAGGCAACATATGGCACAGCTTTCCTCACACAGGAGTGGAGTCCCCTCATGGCAGTGTGTACACGTGTGACATTGCCTGCGCCCAAGGTGTGTGTTGTATGTGCATGTCTGTGTGTTCACTTTCATTCATCTGCGCATGCTGTGATCCCTAGTGTTGTACCTGTTTGTGATGCTTGCTGACTTGAGCTATGTTCCCCCAAAGTCTTCTCCCTGTGTTCTCTGTGATGTGGGTGCATGGCACATTACTGGTCATCAGGGTGTCACCCATAGGTGTGTTTGCTGTCAGGGCAGAGTTTGTGTGCTGACGCAGATGGGTCACAGTCAGGTTTCCCTTTGGCACTTGTTGTTTGCCCCTGTCATGTGATTTCCAGTTTGTGTTATCTTTCAGTGATTGTGACACGTTGTGTGTGTGACTGCTGGCACTCCTTAGGGTCCGGGCTGCAATGTTGGTTGTTGTCTATGTGTGTTCTTTGTGGGTGACCTTGGCTTCTTCATTGGTGTGTGACTGTGGCTGGGATCCCATTGGTCGGTGTGGTATTGCCGTCATGTCCATGTACAGCGTAGTGTGCAGTGTGTCAGACATTCAGGAGTCTTTTTGAGTGTCCATGTGTGATGTGTTTCTACACCTAGGTTCCCACCCACCACCCTGGAATAGTCATGGGTGCATGTGCAATGTCACCAGTGCATGTGTACTTCACTGCTGCACATTGTTGGTGGTCGAGGGGTGTGGTGTTGAGTGTGTGCAGATGAGAGTTGTTGCCCGGCTAGTCCCCTGCCTCCATGTTGGCCTTGGCTTACTGGCCATGCTGATTGATTTGTGCTTGTGTAGGTGTGATGGTAGTTAGTTGCTCAGGACACCTGACTGTGGTTCACAGTGTGAACGACATTTAGCTTTGTCATCACAGTGGTATTTTTATTCAGCCCAGGGTCACCACATTGTGGGGGCCCTGGGGGTGGTGCTGTGGTGTGTCTGTGACTTGCTGTGTCAGTTGTTGTTCCTACGTGCCTGTGTGACATGTGTGTTTTGTGCTCCCTCTCACCTGTCAATGCCTGCTTGCCCACATAGGGGATTTGGATCCATGAGTTAGCTTAGTGTGGCAGTGTATGCACATCTGTATGATTGGTATTCAGCTCTCCTCATGTGTTGTGTTGTTGCCTGGGGACACTGGCACCCCCACCCCTCACCTGCTGTGTATGATGACAGTGTTGGTCTGCCTGTTTGTGTTTGTGCATCTGCACCACTGCATTGGCATATCTTGGGTGTGCCATTGGCTGTATGTTGTTTGGTGTGTTTCCCCTGCTGTCCCTGGGACTCCTAGGTCATCGGTCAGCACAGTGATCATGGTTTGTGTGTCCCATTGCTGCCATGGTATGGTATCTGTTCACCTCACATCTGCTGTCTCCACAGGGTATCTGCATTTGTGTGCCCATTGGTGCAAATATGTGGTTCTGCATTCTGATGGTCACTTCTGTCATTGTGTCATTGATGACTGTTGACGGTCTCAGCCCCCATGGGTGTTGTTTGTCTGCACATGGCCAAAGGAATGTTTCATTTGCACTGCAGTATTTGGCTCCCCCAATTTATGTTGCAATGGGACACATACACTACTTTGCCACAGATGAGTTTTTGGTTCTGTGACCAGGAATGATCCATGCAGTTTGGCAGTTGCAGCTCTTTCTTTGTCAACAATTACCTTTTGGTCACTGTGATGATGAGGGTGTAGACCCCATTGCCACAATGGTCAAAATGTGCTTCAGCTATGGACCCCACACTTACCTTTTGGTCACTGTGATGATGAGGGTGTAGACCCCATTGCCACAATGGTCAAAATGTGCTTCAGCTATGGACCCCACACTTACCTTTTGGTCACTGTGATGATGGGGGTTTAGACCCCATTGCCACAATGGTCAAAATGTGCTTCAGCTATGGACCCCACACTTGCCTTTTGGTCACTGTGATGATGGGGGTTTAGACCCCATTGCCACAATGGTCAAAATGTGCTTCAGCTATGGACCCCAGACTTGCCTTTTGGTCACTGTGATGATGGGGGTTTAGGCCCCATTGCCACAATGGTCATGGGCTGCTTGCATTGTGGGTGCCACACACATATATGTGTGGCACATGTGCTAGGGGGTCACATTGTATGTTCAAAGTCATGTTCGGTGTTGTAGGCATTTGACACAGCCTGCTCACACGCTTGTCATGGTGGTGGGGGGATGTCTTAATCTTGCATTCCCTAGGTTGTGGAGTGCTTGTTGTGTCATGCATTGTCCATCCTATGAGTGGGGGTGGTAGTAGTGGTAGGCATCCAGCCCCCTGGCTAAGGGTGGTAGTAGTGGTAGGCTTCCTGCCCCCTGGCTAAGGGTGGTAGTAGTGGTGGGCATCCTGCCCCCCTGGGTGAGGGTGATAGTAGTGGTAGGCATCCTGCCCCCCTGGCTAAGGGTGGTAGTAGTGGTAGGCATCCAGCCCCCTGGCTAAGGGTGGTAGTAGTGGTGGGCATCCTGCCCCCCTGGGTGAGGGTGGTAGTAGTGGTAGGCATCCTGCCCCCCTGGGTGAGGGTGGTAGTAGTGGTGGGCATCCTGCCCCCTGGCTAAGGGTGGTAGTAGTGGTAGGCATCCTGCCCCCCGTGGGTGAGGGTGGTAGTAGTGGTAGGCATCCTGCCCCCTGGCTAAGGGTGGTAGTAGTGGTAGGCATCCAGCCCCCTGGCTAAGGGTGGTAGTAGTGGTGGGCATCCTGCCCCCCTGGGTGAGGGTGGTAGTAGTGGTGGGCATCCTGCCCCCTGGCTAAGGGTGGTAGTAGTGGTGGGCATCCTGCCCCCTGGCTAAGGGTGGTAGTAGTGGTGGGCATCCTGCCCCCCTGGGTGAGGGTGGTAGTAGTGGTAGGCATCCTGCCCCCCGCGGGTGAGGGTGGTAGTAGTGGTGGGCATCCTGCCCCCCTGGGTGAGGGTGGTAGTAGTGGTAGGCATCCTGCCCCCCTGGGTGAGGGTGGTAGTAGTGGTAGGCATCCTGCCCCCCTGGGTGAGGGTGGTAGTAGTGGTGGGCATCCTGCCCCCCTGGCTAAGGGTGGTAGTAGTGGTAGGCATCCTGCCCCCCTGGGTGAGGGTGGTAGTAGTGGTAGGCATCCTGCCCCCTGGCTAAGGGTGGTAGTAGTGGTGGGCATCCTGCCCCCTGGCTAAGGGTGGTAGTAGTGGTGGGCATCCTGCCCCCTGGGTGAGGGTGGTAGTAGTGGTAGGCATCCTGCCCCCGTGGGTGAGGGTGGTAGTAGTGGTGGGCATCCTGCCCCCCTGGGTGAGGGTGGTAGTAGTGGTAGGCATCCTGCCCCCCTGGGTGAGGGTGGTAGTAGTGGTAGGCATCCTGCCCCCTGGCTAAGGGTGGTAGTAGTGGTGGGCATCCTGCCCCCTGGCTAAGGGTGGTAGTAGTGGTGGGCATCCTGCCCCCTGGGTGAGGGTGGTAGTAGTGGTAGGCATCCTGCCCCCGTGGGTGAGGGTGGTAGTAGTGGTGGGCATCCTGCCCCCCTGGGTGAGGGTGGTAGTAGTGGTGGGCATCCTGCCCCCTGGCTAAGGGTGGTAGTAGTGGTAGGCATCCTGCCCCCCTGGGTGAGGGTGGTAGTAGTGGTGGGCATCCTGCCCCCTGGCTAAGGGTGGTAGTAGTGGTGGGCATCCTGCCCCCTGGGTGAGGGTGGTAGTAGTGGTAGGCATCCTGCCCCCCTGGGTGAGGGTGGTAGTAGTGGTGGGCATCCTGCCCCCTGGCTAAGGGTGGTAGTAGTGGTAGGCATCCAGCCCCCCTGGGTTGGGGTGGTGGCGCGCATTCAGGCCCCTGTGTGCATATGTGGCATTGGTGATGGGCATCCCGCCCCTATGGTGCTGCTGTTGCTGTTGCAAGTATATTCAGATTCCCAGTGTATGTGTGTGATGTGTCGTGTACGTGTTGTATGTGTTTTGTGGTTGGTGTCTGACTTACCTTCTGCGCCGTACGCGTCCGTGCCTGTTCCGGTAGTAGATGTAGAATATTGGTATGATCGGGACGAAGGGATTCATGGTTGGTTCGTGTCGTTCGTCCTTCTCGTTGCTTCGCGTCGTCCTCGTCGCTTGGCTTCGTCCCTCGCCGCCTCGCGCCGTCCTCGTCTGTGCTGTGTTCGCCTCGTAGCCGTGGATCGTGTTGTGGCGCGATTCGGAGCTTATGTGCGCCTCTCCCGGATGCTTTGACGTGCCGTGCGTAGCGACGGGTTCGGGCGCGTACGGAAAGCGCATCGTACTTGTCCGGCCGGACGGGGCTGCATTTTCCTTCCGTGCGACTCGATTCCGGCGTTTCCGGATTCGCCTCGGTCGGAGAACAGGACCTGGTTTGGGTGAGTACGGCTCGGCCGGAATTTTTGCTGTTGTGCGCATCGTACTTGCTCGCTCGGTGTGTTAGTACGGATCGGTCGGGAAACTGGCTTTCGCATGGCTTTTTTCCCGACCGAATAGTATTGGGTGCGCCTCCGACCGAGATCGGAATCGGCCCCTTAATAATTATGTATTAATATTATTAAGTTAATATATATAAAAAATGAATTATACATGTTTAATATTTTTTTACATTACATTTATTATTTATTAATTTTAACATTTTTTAAATAATTCTAACTATGTTTTATTTAATTATATTTATAATTTAATTAATTTTATATTATTTTTAAGACATTAAAAAATATCGATATTTTTGTATAACTATATTATTAACAACGATATTTTGGTTTCGATATTTTGGTACTTACCTTTAGGTAGATAGGAAGTCGATATTTAGACCATCGATATTTTGGCGACGATATTCTGGTAGTTTGATATTTTGACTGACGATATTATGTCAGTGATCCTTTACTAACATTGAAACTTGTGTCACACTAAGGGGTCGATTCCGATCCCGGTCGGAGGCGCACCTAACACTATTCGCCCGGGAAAAAAACCAGGCAAATGCGTGTTTCCCGACCGATTCGTTCATACGTCCGAGCGAGTAAGTACGATGCGCATAACTGCCCAGATCCCGACCCAGTCACACTCACCCAATCCAGCTCCTGTTCTCCGACCGAGCCTGATCCGGAAACGCAGAATCGAGTCGCACGGAAGCCAAAATTCAGCCCTGTCCGGCCGGACTAGTACGATGCGCACTCCGTACGCGCCGAACCCGTCGCTACGCACGGCACCTCAAAGCATCCGGGAGAGGCGCACATCAATCAATCAATCAATCATGTCACTTATAAAGCGCACTACATACCCGCGAGGGTCTCAAGGCGCTGGGGGAAGAAGGGGGTGGTGCTGCTACTGATCGAAGAGCCAGGTCTTGAGGAGTCTTCTGAAGGCCAGTAGGTCTTGGGTCTGTCGGAGGTTGGTGGGGAGGGTGTTCCAGGTCTTGGCGGCGAGGTGGGAGAAGGATCTGCCGCCGGCGGTCGTTTTCCGGATGCAGGGACTGTGGCGAGGGCGAGGCTGGTCGAGCGGAGCTGGCGGGTGGGGGTGTAGAAGCTGAGTCGTATGTTGAGGTAGGCTGGTCCGGAGTTGTGGAGTGCTTTGTGTGCGTGGGTGAGAAGCTTGAAGGTTATCCTCTTGTTGACAGGGAGCCAGTGCAGGTCTCTCAGGTGGGGTGTGATGTGGCTGCGTCGGGGGATGTCGAGGATAAGACGTGCAGAGGCGTTCTGGATGCGTTGCAGCCGTCTCAGGAGCTTAGCCGTCGTTCCTGCGTAGAGGGCGTTTCCGTAGTCCAGCCTGCTGGTGACGAGGGCCTGGGTGACTGTTTTTCTTGTTTCGGTGGGGATCCACTTGAAGATCCTGCGGAGCATTCGGAGGATGTTGAAGCAGGATGAGGAAACGGCGTTGACCTGCTTAGTCATGGAGAGGGTGGGGTCGAGGATGACCCCTAGGTTGCGTACGTGGTCGGTGGGTGGCGGGGCTGTTCCCAGTGATGTTGGCCACCAGGAGTCGTCCCAGGCTGAAGGGTTGGAACCAAGGATGAGGACCTCCGTCTTGTCCGAGTTCAGCTTCAGGCGGCTGGTCCTCATCCATTTGGCGACGACCTTCATTCCTTCGTGGGAGGTGGGCTTTGGCGGTGTGAGGGTCTTTGGTGAGGGAGAGGATCAGCTGGGTGTCGTCGGCATAGGAGATGATGTTGAGGTTAGTGCTGTCGGGCGACGTGGGCGAGGGGTGCCATGTAGATGTTGAACAGCGTTGGGCTGAGGGAGGAGCCTTGGGGTACGCCGCAGATGATCTTGGTGGCCTTGGATCGGAAGGGGGCGAGGCGGACGCTTTGTGTTCT
This sequence comes from Calotriton arnoldi, assembly GCA_963921515.1. Classification (NCBI taxonomy): domain Eukaryota; kingdom Metazoa; phylum Chordata; class Amphibia; order Caudata; family Salamandridae; genus Calotriton; species Calotriton arnoldi. The sequence goes on from CAWUFW010018236.1 coordinate 87,218, forward strand.
GGCCGGAAAGGAAGGATGTGGTCCAGTCCAGGGCCTTCTCTTGGATCCCGGCGTCGTGAAGGCGTGTTCGTAGTGTGTGGTGGCAGACCGTGTCGAAGGCGGCTGATAGGTCCAGGAGGATGAGGGCTGCTGTTTCTCCGTTGTCTAGCAGGGTCCTGATGTCATCGGTGGCGGCGATGAGGGCGGTTTCGGTGCTGTGGTTGCTGCGGAAGCCGGACTGGGAAGGGTCCAGGATGTTGTTCTCCTCGAGGTAGCGGGTCAGTTGTTTGTTGGAGATTTTCTCGGTGACCTTCGCGGGGAACGGGAGCAGAGAGATGGGTCGGAAGTTCTTGAGGTCCTTGGGGTCTGCCTTTGGTTTCTTGAGTAAGGCGGTGATCTCGGCGTGCTTCCAGCTTTCCGGGAAGGTTGCTGTCTCGAAGGAGATGTTGATTATTTTCCGGAGATGGGGCGCGATGGCTGTACTGGCTTTGTTGAAGATGTGGTGAGGGCACGGGTCTAGCGGTGAACCGGAGTGGATGGTGTTCATGATCTCGCTGGTGTCCTCGTCGTTGATGTTGGTCCAGGAGAGCAGGCGGTTGGTGGTTGTGGGGGCAGTGGTCTCGGTGGTTGCCGGGGCGGTCGTGGTGTTGAAGCTGTCGTGGATGTCGGCGATTTTGCCTCCATAAGCTCCGATTCGCGCCACAAGACGATCCACGGCTACGAGACGAACACACCAGCCATGAGTACGAGTCGAAGCAACGAGAAAGACGAACGAGACGAACCAACCATGAATCCCATCGCGCAGATCCTACCAATACTCTACATCTATTACCGGAACTGGTATGGACGCGTACGGCACAGAAGGTAAGTCAGACACCCACCACACAAACAAACCACACGTACCCGACATATAACACACACACATAGGGATGCAGAAATTACTTACACCAGCAACAGCAGCACCATAGGGGCGGGATGGCTATCAGCAATGCCATATACACACATAGGGGCCTGGATGCCAACCACTAACACCACCTCTACCCATGGGGGGCTGGATGCCTACCACTACTACCACCCCTACCCATGGGGGGCTGGATACCTGTCACTACTACCACCCCTACCCATGGGGGCTGGATACCTGTCACTACTACCACCCCTACCCATGGGGGCTGGATGCCAACCACTACCACCACCCCTACCCAGGGGGGCTGGATGCCTGTCACTACTACTCACCCCTACCCATGGGGGCTGGATGCCTACCACTACCACCACCCCTACTCAGGGGGGCTGGATGCCTGTCACTACTACCACCCCTACCCATGGGGGCTGGATGCCTACCACTACCACCACCCCTACTCAGGGGGCTAGATGCCTGTCACTACTACCACCCCTACCCATGGGGGGCTGGATGCCTGTCACTACTACCACCCCTACCCATGGGGGCTGGATGCCTACCACTACCACCACCCCTACTCAGGGGGCTGGATGCCTGTCACTACTACCACCCCTACCCATGGGGGGCTGGATGCCTACCACTACCACCACCCCTACTCAGGGGGCTGGATGCCTGTCATTACTACCACCCCTACCCATGGGGGCTGGATGCCTACCACTACTACCACCCCTACTCAGGGGGACTGGATGCCTGTCACTACTACCACCCCTACCCATGGGGGGCTGGATACCTGTCACTACTACCACCCCTACCCATGGGGGCTGGATGCCTACCACTACTACCACCCCTACCCATGGGGGCTGGATGCCTACCACTACTGCCACATCTACCCATGGGGGGCTGGATGCCTACCACACTACCACCCCTACCCATGGGGGCTGGATACCTGTCACTACTACCACCCCTACTCAGGGGGTCTGGATGCCTGTCACTACTACCACCCCTACCCATGGGGGGCTGGATGCCTACCACTACCACCACCCCTACTCAGGGGGGGCTGGATGCCTGTCACTACTACCACCCCTACTCAGGGGGGTCTGGATGCCTGTCACTACTACCACCCCTACCCATGCGGGGCTGGATGCCTGTCACTACTACCACCCCTACCCATGGGGGGCTGGATGCCTACCACTACCACCACCCCTACTCAGGGGGGGCTGGATGCCTACCACTACTACCAGCCCTACTCAGGGGGCTGGATGCCTGTCACTACTACCACCCCTACCCATGGGGGACTGGATGCCTACCACTACTACCACCCCTACTCAGGGGGCTGGATGCCTACCACTACCACCACCCCTACTCAGGGGGCTGGATGCCTGTCACTACTAGCACCCCTACCCATGGGGGCTGGATACCTGTCACTACTACCACCACTACCCATGGGGGCTGGATGCCTACCACTACTACCACCCCTACCCACGGGGGCTGGATGCCCACCACTACCACCACCCCTACTCAGGGGGCTGGATGCCTGTCACTACTACCACCCCTACCCATGGGGGGCTGGATGCCTACCACTACTACCACCCCTACTCAGGGGGGCTGGATGCCTGTCACTACTACCACCCCTACCCATGGGGGCTGGATGCCCACCACTACCACCACCCCTACCCAGGGGGCTGGATGCCTGTCACTACTACCACCCCTACCCATGGGGGCTGGATGCCTGTCACTACTACCACCCCTACCCATGGGGGGCTGGATGCCTGTCACTACTACCACCCCTACCCATTGGGGGCTGGATGCCTACCACTACCACCACCCCTAACCATGGGGGGCTGGATGCCTACCACCCACACCACCCCTACTCATAGGATGGGTAATGCATGACACAACCAGCATACTCCAACATAAGGAATGTAAGAAAAAAACAGCCTCCCAACACCATGACAAGCGTGTGTAGACTGTGTCAAATGCCTACAACACTGAACATGACATTGAACATACAATGTGAACCCCTATCACATGTGTCACACATAAATGTGTGTGGCCTCCACAATGCAAGCAGACCCTGACCACTGTGGCAATGGGGTCCAAGCCCCCATCATCACAGTGACCAAAAGGTAAGTGTGGGGTCCATAGCTGAAGCACATTTTGAACATTGTGGCAATGGGATCCAAGCCCCCATCATCACAGTGACCAAAAGGTAAGTGTGGGCTCCATAGCTGAAGCACATTTTGAACATTGTGGCAATGGGGTCTAAACCCCCATCATCACAGTGATCAAAAGGTAAGTGTTGACATTGAAAAAGCTGCAACTGCCAAACTGCATGGATGATTCCTGGTCACAGAGCAACAAACACATCAGTGGCAAAGTAGTGGTTGTGTCCCATAGCAACATACATTGGGGGAGGCAAACAGTGCAGTGCAAAGAAGACATACCTTTGGCCATGTGCAGACAAACATCACCCATGGGGCTGACACTGTCAACATTCATCAATGACACAATGACAGAAGTGACCATCATAATGCAGACCCACATATTTGCACCAATGGGCACACAAATGGAGATATCCTGTGGAGACTGTAGATGTGAGGTGAACAAATACCATACCATTGCAGCAACGGGACACACAAACAATGATCATTGTGCTGACTGATGACCTAGGAGTCCCAGGGACAGCAGGGGGAACCCACTAAACAACATACAGCCAATGGCACACCAAATATATGCCAATGCAGTGGTGCAGATGCACAAACACAAACAGGCAGCCCCACACTGCATATCAAACACAACAGGTGAGGGGGGGATGCCAGTGTCCCCAGGCAACCACACAACACATGAGGAGGCCTGAATACCAAACACACAGATGTGCATACAGTGCCACACAAAAGAAAATCATGGGTCCGAATACCCTCTGTGGGCAATCAGGCATTGTTAGATGGGAGGGAGCCCAAATTACACAGGTCACACAGGCTTGTGGGAACAGCAACTAACACAGCAAGACACAGACCCACCACAGCACTACCCCCAGGGTCCCCACATTGTGGTGACACTGGCCTGCATGACAATCCCACTGTGATGACAAAGCTAGATGTCGTTCACGCTGTGAACCACAGTCATGTGTCCTGAGCAACAAACTACCATCACACCTACACAAGCACAAATCTATCAGCATGGCCTGTCAGCCAAGGCCAACATGGAGGCAGGGGTCCAGACGTGCAACAACTCTCATCTGCACACACTCAACACCACACACCATGATCTCCACCAATGTGCAGCAGTGAAGCTCACATGCACTGGTGACATTGCACATGCACCCATGACAATCCCAGGGGTGGCGGTGGCAACTAAGGTGCAGAAACCCATCACACATGGCCAGTCAACAAGACTCATGAATGTCTGACACACTGCACAGTACGCCGTACATGGACATGACGTCAATACCACAAGAATCAATGGGATCCCGGCCACAGACACACACCAATGAAGAAGCCAAGGTCACCCACAAAGAACACACATAGACAACTTCCAACATTGCAGCTCTGACCCTGAGGAGTGGCAGCAGTCACACACACAACGTGTCACAATCACTGAAAGATAACACAAACTGGAAATTACATGACCGGTGTAACCAACAAGTGCCAAGGGGAATCCTGACTGTGTCCCATCTGCGTTTGCCCACAAACTCAGCCCTGACAGCAAACACACCTATGGGTGACACCCTGATGACCAGTAATGTGCCATGCACCCACATCACAGATAACCCAGGGAGATGACTTGGGGGAATATAGGTCAACTCAGCAAGCATCACAAACAGGAACATCACTAGGGATCCCAGCCTGCCTAGCAAAATGGAAGTGAACACACACAGACATGCTCACACAACACACACCTTGTGCCCAGGCAATGTCACACAATTACACACTGCCATGAGGGGACTCCACTCCTGTGTAAGGAAAGCTGTGCCATACGTTGTCTCAGTAGGGCTCTATCATGTCAGCAGAACACTTGGTCACACAGTCAACAATTAGCACAAAATGAAGGCTACCGTCATATCAGCCTGGTCATGGGAGTGTCACCGAAATCATCAGCACAGATCCAACACACATGTATAGCAAGTTGCACTGATAACACAGATGATTCCTTCCCCATTGATGCCCAAACCTGCATGTCCAGTGGAGATGGTCACACGGTCAGGGAAGTAGACTAATCGAACAATGGCAAGCACAACAGATGTGCAGGGGTGTAGGCCACAGATGTGATATTGCAAATGTAAGTAGGAAATCCCATTGACAACATTGAAAACATGACACCCTCATATTGCCGCAAAGGATGACATGGATACACACCAGGATAGGACACATTCCCCCTGGACCACATGGGGTCCTGCACAGTAACACTTCTTTTACCTGAGATCAAAACTCACCATCACTGCAGCAAGGGCACGGTTAGCAACATCAACATCATGTACATCAGAAGCAAAACCACTAGAGAACAGAAAGTAGCTTTATTCAGCATTGGTGTGTTAACGGAGTTAAAGTCCTGAAACACAACAAAGGCCAATGGCCAGTCCACAACAAAGTCCAAACAGGGTGACAGTGGCAGATGTCACCCTTCGCATGCCTGCAATGCTACACCCCAGGGACATCCCCTCGGAGGGGCATACGGGGGGCAGGCCAGGCACCGCAGGGACAGGATCAGGGCTCACCAGAAGGAGGCAGGGAAGGGGTGGTGGGTGCTGGAGAGTCACTGACAACAGCAGTGGAGGTGTCTGACATGGTGTGTGCCGGCACAACTGGGGGGAATGACTCAGATGGTGTGGGTGCCGGCACAACTGCAGTGGGCTGGGCAGATGGAGTGGACAGGTTCACCACTGCAGTGCCCAAGTCAGACGGGGTGGTAGTGGACTCCACTCAGTGCCTATCTCCAGGGGAGTAGAATGGGGTTCAGGTAAGATGGGCAGGACAGAGGGGGTGGACACCGTCTCCACACCAGTGGCACAGACATGCGCAGCGGGGGTGTGGTGCTGGAAGAGCAAGTGGCAGGGGGAGAAGGCCGGATCATTTTGGGGATGGTGTATCTGTGGGTGGGGGTACCTGGGGCAGGGTGTGGTGGGGGCACCTGTGGAGTGGGGGCCTGAGGGATGGAGGAAGGAGACTTGGTGGTTGAGCTGCAGGGCGGCAGCGGGGTCTTGCTCTTCCGGGTCTGGGATGACTTGCAGATGGGTGCCTCAGTCGGTCTGCGCCTGGGGGAGGGTGTCCGGGGGCGAGGGGCACTCCCCTCTGTGTGGGTGGACTTCCTCTTCCCCCGGTATGCTGGATCAGCTGGATCGGAGGGGAAGAGGCCGAGGTCACAGAGGAAGAGCTGCTGTGTAGGTGGGGTTGCAGGTGAGGCAAGGGAAGGGCCTTGGAGGGAGAGGTATCGGAGGACTGCGGAGTGACTGTGGATGCCTGTGTGTGTGTCTGTCCCCATCCCCTGTGGGTGTGGTATCAGTCCCCTGAGGATGCCTGTGTGCACGTCTTGTTTTTGGAGTGGGTGTGTCTGTGCTGCCCGTGTCTGTGTGTTTGGGTGAATGTGCAGGTGTGCATGTGCTTGGGACAGGTATGGTGCCAGGAAGTGTGGATGGGGCAGAGGTAGGAGGGGTGAGGGACTGTTGGAGGAGGGACACTGCTGCCATCAGGGAGGAGTCCATGGACCTATTGCTCCTCTGTAGGGCAGACATGCCCGATGAGATGCCCTCCATGAACGACACCAGCAGAGTCAACAGAGTGGTGTGGGCATGGAGGACACTCAGCATTGCTGTCTGCCCTACATGGAGCTGGCGAAGTAGGTACACAGACTCCTCACTCAGGGCAGCAGGGGACACAGGGGCAGGGGCTGCGGTGCCTGTCACGAAGGAGACATGCTCCCGAACACGGGAGCCTCCACGGACCTCTGGAATGGGAGCCGATGGGAGGGCGGTGGTGGCGGGGACATCAATACTAGCTGGTGTGTGGTGGCTGCTGACACCCACCTCCACAAGAGAGTCATCCTCCGAGCTGCTGTGGTCCTCAGCTGAGGTGGATGGTGCTGAGGACTCCTCGGTGTGGCTCCCCTCGCCCTCCATGCCACTGGGTCCCTCCGACCACTCCTCGGCTGCTGACCCAGTCTGGCTCTGCGGCTCCTCCTGGTCTGTGGAGCTGTCCCCTCCTGTGGCCGTGGATGTATTTGCAAACAATAGGGAACAGACAAACATCAGTCACCTGCACTGACCGCACACACCACAGTAAGTACAGCACATTACAGAGCAAGCCCTGGCATCCTTAGTTGAACATTGCCAAAAGTGCCCTAACAGAGTAGGAGAAGCCAATTGTCAGTCTGATGGTCAACCATGGCACTCACATCCCTCCTGGCCTTGCACCCATCTGTCTGGTGTCTGTCGGATGGCAATACCCCAGTGTGGACACATGCACCACCTACACAGTAGTTGGACAGTGCAGAGAACACAGTGAAGTATGTGAACATGCACACATCACAACTTTTGCCACTGAGTCAGTACAGATGTCCGGATAAAGGGATGGCCAGGGTCTATTTTGAAATGCATGTGATGCATACCAGCACCAGACACCATGATGCACCCATGTCCTGATAGTCAAAGCCACAATGGGGTGCATGTAGCACATGTCACTCCCCTGCAGGATCACTCATAGGAAGTTCAATGCCATGGCACAGGCATGCCTGCAAAGTCATACATCACTGTCTCCAGTCACATGGGCAGGGCAGCCAGACAACAACAGTCTGCACTGTGTCACAAACATAGGTCATGGGGAATGCAAGTCCTGGAGCTGACAAGTGCACATGTCCATCCCCCACAAACCACATCATCTGAACTCTTATTTGTCCACGTCATACCAACTGGACATATGGGAGACCTGAAACACAACCCTCGGAACCTGAGCACCTCACAATCTGCTGTGAATGGGAAACAGCTGCCTGAACTTCGCATTCACATATCCCAGTCTGCACGGTCAAGTGATCAAACACCTATATGTCACACAAGTATCGTCCCCTATGGTCACATCTCCGGTGGCATGCTGAGCCCTAACCGATAAACACCGCAGTAGTCATGACAACATAGCCACAGCACAATGACACAGAGGCAGACACCTGAGGGTACATTTCACTGAGCACAACGTGTCAGCTGATACACGAGAGTGGGAGTACAGAGTGTATTGTATGGCCTGGAGTAGGCATGACTGTCCTGCTCCACGTGAATGAGGGATGAGGCCTGGACAGTAGCCAGGTGGCTAGGTATGTGTGACACACTTGATATACATACTCCTGAGGCCCAAACATTGTTCCCACCCGCAGCATGGGTGTGTGCCAAATACCCCAGGCACATGTGGTGAATCAGAACAGCAATTGGACCACATATCAAAGTAACACGCAGATTACATGTCAGAACTCAGGCATTGTGTAGGCAATGGACCCACCCATGAAGCCCACCACAGAGTTACAGAAACAAATGCTGTCCCCCACCTTGAGCTAAGCAAGATGCAAGGAGACAGTACCCAAGTGACACAATTTCCTGACTGCAAGGGCCACACCTGGGTATCAGATGAGGAGTGGGCAGTGCACAATTGAGGGACATGGGTCCTGGACCACATGACTGATGTACTGTTGAAGTTAAAGCAGGCCAGAGGAGGGCACATAGCATGTCAGACAAAGTTCACAGTGCAGTCATGGACTCACCCCTCCTTGCTGCTATCTGGCCTTCAGCTGCCCATCCAGATCAGGGAAGACCACCGCCAGGATCCTGAGCATGTGGGGGTCAGGGTCCGGTGTCCGCCCCTCCTGCGAGGAGGCGACAGCTTCAGCTGGACCCGTGCGATCCTCCGGGTCCAGCCCCGAAGGTCCTGCCACCTCTTCTGGCAGTTGCGGATCCGGCGCTTGTAGTCCCCCACGGATCTCACTGCCCGGACGATGGTCAGCCATATCTTCTGCTTCAGGTGGGCATCAACCTGTGAGGATGACAAAGTGAAAAGCCCATTACTACACATGCAACATTTCCATGCATCACACATTTGGATATACATGTCTAAATCACAGGGGCACATGATGTACACAGGCAGTGCAACGATGGCTATAAACAGTTGGCCAGCAGTTACTACATGGTATCATTGCCTGGGAAGTAAAACCTCGTTTAAATGCACTGTTACTGCACTATACCTGTTCAGTGCATGTAACTACACACTATGGGGGATGACAACTACTCAGTGAGCCTGCTAGCCAGTGGCGTGCAGACTGTAGGTCTTGCTAGTCAGACAACATGCACATTTAGTTAGGCAGTGGACAGCACACTCACCTGCTCCCCTGGTTTCCCATACAGCTTGCTGTACTGTGGAAGGAGGCTGTCAAGCAGGGCCTGGTTCTCCTCAGTGGTGAAGGCTGGGGCTCTCTCCACAGTACGTGCCATTGCAGGAGCCAGAGGATGCATATACAGCAGCAGTGGTGGTGGCAGATGTCGTCCTGGAGCAAGTAGTGCAGGCAAGTGAGCTCTCAGGGGAACAGCCAGCATTATATGTGTGCTGCTGAGGCAGATACTGTCCCATGTGTCCAAAGTGATAGGTCCAAGTCGTTTGCATCTTCTGAATCTGGCCAATCCATGGATTTGCACCACTTACACACGCCCACAGCATCCTTCAAAAGTTCAACTTCATGACACCCATGAATTTGCAACATTGTTGTGGGTGGCCAACTGAATTTACAGCATCAGACTCGTTGAAAGTTTGAAAATGCGTCCGTTGCCATGCCAGGCCATAGCCAATGCCTGCGCACCGATCGGTCCATTGCTATACAACGCGTATTGCGAATACAACGTGTACCCGCTCACATTGTATGCAATGGCCAATGCGTGCGCACCGATCGGTCCATTGCTGTACAACGCGTATTGCGAATACAAAGCGTACCGCTCACATTGTATGCAATGGCCAATGCGTGCACACCGATCGGTCCATTGCTGTACAACGCTGCACTCGCCACATTGTATGCAATGGCCAATGCGTGCGCACCGATCGGTCCATTGCTGTACAACGCGTATTGCGAATACAACGCTGCACTCGCTCACATTGTATGCAATGGCCAATGCGTGCGCACCGATCGGTCCATTGCTGTACAACGCGTACCCACTCACATTGTATGCAATGTCCAATGCGTGCGCACCGATCGGTCCATTGCTGTACAACGCGTACCCGCTCACATTGTATGCAATGGCCAATGCGTGCGCACAGATCGGACCATTGCTGTACAACGCGTACCCGCTCACATTGTATGCAATGGCCAATGCGTGCGCACCGATCGGTCCATTGCTGAACAACGCGTATGACGAATACAACGCGTACCCGCTCACATTGTATGCAATGGCCAATGTGTGTGCACCGATCGGTCCATTGCTGTACAACGCGTACTCCGCCACATTGTATGCAATGGCCAATGCGTGCGCACCGATCGGTCCATTGCTGTACAACGCATACCCGCTCACATTGTATACAATGGCCAATGCGTGCGCACCGATCGGTCCATTGCTGTACAACGCATACCCGCTCACATTGTATGCAATGGCCAATGCGTGCACCCCGATCGGTCCATTGCTGTACAATGCGTACCTGCTCACATTGTATGCAATGGCCAATGCGTGCGCACAGATCGGTCCATTGCTGTACAACGCGTATTGCGAATACAACGCGTACCTGCTCACATTGTATGCAATGGCCAATGCGTGCGCACAGATCGGTCCATTGCTGTACAACGCCTCCCTGTACAAGTCACTGGCATATGTCACCATGCCTGTCACAGGTGAACGTATGCCAGCCACATTTACTTCCCAGGGAGTGAGGGGCACACCTACAACACCACAGCCTGTCTACACTGTATCCTAAGGCATGTAAGGCTGCATCACCTGTTCCGTGTATGGGGGTCAACATGTGGTTTTGTGGGTGGCACTTGGGGGCAGCCACTCCCAGGCTGTGCACATGTTCATGGGGACAGTATCCTTGGTGTGTTGTGCACATGAACACTGTGGTGTGCAACTGTTCATTTCAGAGCATGTGGCATGGTCACATTTCACGGTTGTGTATGTGTATGTCATGTCACATACCCCCTTGTGGGACGGTATGTACGTCACAAGGTGACCCATTGCCACAATTGTGATGGCCCTCCACAGTCTGTGTGCATGTTGTGTTTACAATGTCTCTGATTCCATGTGCACAATGGGAGACAGTCTCCACATCCACGTTGTTTGTGCATGGACTTTGATGTTGTGCGTGTGTGTGTCACAGACGGCCATGTCTGTCCTGCCGAGGCAACAGGGACCACTACCTGTGGGGGTCATGGTTGTTTAGCTGTGGTGTATTCATGATGCACCATGTCATGTCAGTGTCCATGTGGCAATTCAGGGTCCCTGGGTATCAACCTGTCGATGAGCTGTGATGCCTGGGGCACATCTGTCCTCACATGTCACTGTGGTGTGTGTTTGGAACGTGACAGCAGTACAAGGGTACTGTGACACAGCCTAATGATATCCCATAGCACAACCTGGGACTTGTTGAGGACACATGTTGAACTGTGATGTTAGATGTTAGCCATGTAGGTGCCATACATGTCCTTACGGAACGGCACATGCATCATGTACTTGTGTCTCGTAATGATGTATCATGTGATATTGAGTCTGGTCTATGCCACATATGTGGGGTGACTGACAATCTTTCTTCCTTCACCTATGCACTGCAGGGCACCAGCTGTCCATCGGCCATTCCCTGACCTTGCAACAATGGTTGAACGGGACTGCATCCGACGGTACCGCTTCACCAGGCCACTGATTGAGGAATTGACGGTGCGGTTGGCCCCACATTTGCAACCTGGCCGGACATACCCTACAGCGCTGACCCCCAAGGTGAAAGTGATGGCAGCCCTACACTTCTTTGCCACCGGTACCTTTCAACACACTGTGGCGTCTGCTGGTGGGATGTCACAGGCCATGTTCAGCCGTGTGCTCCGCGATGTTTTGGAGGCAATGTTGGGATACCTGAACCAGTACATCTATTTCCCTAAACGTCAACAACTCACTGACGTCAAGAGTGACTTCTATGCCCTGGGGAGGATGCCACATGTCATTGGCTCCATTGATGGGACACATGTGGCTTTGATACCACCACAGGCACATGAGCAGGCATACAGGAACCGCAAACATTACCATTCGGTCAATGCACTGGTGGTATGTCTTGCAGATATGAGCATCTCACACGTGTGTGCCCGTTTCCCCGGTTCTGCACACGATGCCTACGTGATGAGGAGTAGTCGCATCCCGAGGATGATGTCACAGATGCGGAACCAGCGTGCCTGGCTTGTCGGTGTGTACTGACTTTGTACCATTGTGTGTGTTCTGCAATGTAGTATTCCACCCTCTTTTCCAACTCAGCTAATGTGCAATTGTCCGTATGTAGGTGACTCCGGATACCCCAACATGCCGTGGTTGCTGACGCCCCTCAGGAACCCTGTGACTCCAGCCCAGATGCGCTACAATGAGGCACATGGTCGGACCAGGAGAGTGATTGAGCGGACATTTGGTCTCCTGAAGAGCCGCTTCCGCTGCCTGGACAAGACAGGAGGGGCCCTCCCATATGCCCCAGCAAAGGTGTGCAAGATTGTCATCGTCTGCTGCATGCTACACAACCTGGCAGTGCGGAAGGAGTTGCCTCTCATCCTGGATGACGATGACCAACATCCGCCACCTGTGGAGGATCCTGGCCTGGACCACGATGCCAGTGATGATGATGATGATGAGGGTGATGTCCGCACACAGCTCATCACCAACTTCTTCAGCTGAATGTGAGTATCCGGAGATGTCATGTCAATGATGTGAGTTTGCATGATATGTGTTGGTGGTGCTCTGGTGCTGTTTGAGTGTGTCCATGTGCTACATGACTGTATGCGTGCAGCGATGTGTACTTACAGGTAGTCTGTACTCCCCAACAGTGTTGACATGCTAACTTGGTCCTGGGTGGGTATCTTGTGACATGTATTGGGCATGATTATTGCAGTTCTGTCCTGTTCTTCAGTGCTTTTGACTGTGTGTCATTTCTGTCCTTCACAGGGTACTTTCAGGGTTGTTTTGTCAACTGTGATCCCCTGACACCGTGAATCAACTTCCAGGGTGGTAGCTGTCGTTTCCCTACAGGTGATGTGCGCCACACCCATGGACTTCCTTTCCTCTACACTTGTTGACTGTGTGCCCACTGCCAGGTGGGATTACCTTGCATCTGTAGTGGTTACAACATGTTGCAAATGTGTAATAAACCTGTGCTTCACTTTGTGATGTGTGTTGTCTGTGGTCACACATCTGACTGACATTTGCTTACTGCACCAGTGGGCTAGTTAACACAGACTGTGAATAGGTGTTGTGTCTGTGCATTGCACCGTATTTCCTGGCAACATCAGTGTAGGTGATGAGTCAGATGGCCCTGGTGTGTATGTGTTGTGTAGCCCTGGTGGTGTGTCTCTCTCATATGTGTCACGTCGCCATGACTCACATGCCGGTGTTGTACTTGCTGTAGCAGTTAGCATGCACAGTGTCATTTAGCAGATCATCATCTCCATGACAGAAACAACATTGAAATCACAACAGAGGCAAGTATGGTGTATTAGTGAGTTTATTGACATACATGTGTGAGTATAGTGCACAGGATGGTGGGTGCTGTACATTGTGATTGTAATCCAAAGTTCCTAGATGATTTGGAAGTCCTGGTAGCAGAAATGTCCTGAGTAAAGTCCACAGTCATCTGATACATTGGTCCAACTTGAACTCCCCATGTCATGTGGGAGAGTTGTGTTGCATTCGACAGGGTGAACAGTTTGCCTACAAAGGTGATTTTCCAGAACAGGTGTTGGCTTCCTGGGTGTTGTGCATGGACATCGGCCTCTCAGTCGTCCTTCCACGGACGACCCCTCTTCTTTGGGGGGGACCCTCAAGTGCAGGCTGCTGTGGTGCAGGGGACTCTCCGCCAGAGTCATCCTCCCTCCCTGTGGCAGTTGCAGTTGTTGCAGCACCAGATGTTGTGGGCACACAGGGAGGTGTTGACATGTTGGTGCAAATCTGGTGGAGGCATTGTAATATGTCCCTATGCACCGCCGTCAGTTCTTGCAATGTGTCCCACTTGGACTCCATGCGGGACATGTGAGAGTCCAAGCGGGCATGATGGGCAGCCTGCTGCTGTTGAATGTCCCTGAGGATCCCCACTACCTGGCTGACCTCTCCGGTGCTAGTCTGGTATGCATCAGCTATGCGTACCAGTTGTGGGTCATCATGCAGTCCAGACCCCTCTGCAAGCAGCGACCTATGTCTACCACCCCTCCCACCACCCCTGGCGACACATACAGGACCTGCGGTGGCACGCACAGGTGACCCTTGGCCCCCTTGGGGGTTGTTGCTGGTGTTGGTGTCCGTTGCTCCACGTTGGGCCGGGGTCCGTGTGCTGTTGGTGGTGGTGGTCCTTGGTCTGTCCGTGTCGGCAGGGGTGGTCTGTGTGTTGGCAGTTGTTGGAGGGGTGGGTGCAGTGGGTGCAGATGTTGGTCCTGCTGGTGCTGCATGATGACTCACACCGGAGGTGCCAGGTAGGTCTTCGCCATCCGAGGAGGGCAGAGGCTGTTCCACACCAGTGAGCTCAGTGTCCCCCGGAGCCTGGGACAGGGACTCCTCATCGTCTGCTGCTGTGTCCCCATCATCACCTGTTTTTGGGAGAGACACACAATGTATGTTATGTTTCTGCAGGCATCAATGGTTCACACACCTGACAGTTGTGACTGTACCTCTGGATGCGGGCCTGTACATTGCATTGTCCTAAGTTGCCACAGTCAGAGGTTGATATTGGTGTAGCACATTGTCCTGCATACTTTGAGCATTTCAATATGAATGTTGAGGTGTGTACATGGCCAGCATTGGTTGTATTTGGTGGACATCCGGCCATCCTTCTCCCCCAGCCCAGTTATCCCACCATGAAGCATGCCACCCTTGCAGTGGGTTCAGGTTGACTCTCAGGATGTCAGTCAGTGGTGTCCTGCTGTTGGTTGGTGCCCAGTTCCCAGCATGGCCTTGTGATCCCCACAGCAGTACCCATTGTCAGCCATCTTGTCAGTTCTTTTCCACTCCCTGTGAGGTGTGCATGCTTGAATGTGAGCTTGCTGGGCCATGTGGGTGGGGGATGTTGAGTTGTGACTACCACTCCCATCATGCTATTGCCTCTACCCCCCTTCCCAGCATACTTCCTTCCTTTTGAGTGTACTTCACTGTGTGTGAGTGTGACAGCAATGGCAAGATGGCTGACAGTGGTGTCCTGCTGTTTGTTGGTGCCCAGTTCCCAGCAGGGCCGTGTGCTCCCCACAGCAGTACCCAGTGTCAGCCATCTTGTCAGTTCTTTGCCACTCCCTGTGATGTGAGCATGGTTCAGAGTGGTGTTGATGGGCCAATTGTGAGGGTGACCAATATCTGTGACTGCCACTCCCATCATGCTATTGCCTACACCCCTCTTCTCAGCATGCCCATACTTCCTTCCTTTTGAGTGGACTTCACTGTGTGTGAGTGTGACAGCAATGGCAAGATGGCTGACAGTGTCGTCCTGTTGTTTGTTGGTGCCCAGTTCCCAGCAGGGCCTTGTGCTCCCCACAGCTGAGGCCAGTGTCAGACATCTTTGAGGTGGCTTT
This sequence comes from Calotriton arnoldi, assembly GCA_963921515.1. Lineage (NCBI taxonomy): Eukaryota > Metazoa > Chordata > Amphibia > Caudata > Salamandridae > Calotriton > Calotriton arnoldi. The sequence continues at coordinate 102,831 of CAWUFW010018236.1, forward strand.
TCACTTCCTGTGAGGTGTGCATGCTTCAGTGTGAGCTTGCTGGGCCATGTGGGTGGGGGATGTTGAGCTGTGACTACCACTCCCATCATGCTATAGCCTACACCCCCTTCCCAGCATGCCCATTATTCCTTCCTTTTGAGTGGACTTCACTGTGTGTGAGTGTGACAGCAATGGCAAGATGGCTGACAGTGGTGTCCTGCTGTTGGTTGGTGGCCAGTTCCCAGCATGGCCTTGTGCTCCCCACAACAGAGCACCAGTGTCAGACATCTTTGATGGGGCTTTCCACTCCCTGTGAGGTGTGCATGCTTCAGTGTGAGCTTGCTGGGCCATGTGGGTGGGGGATGTTGAGCTGTGACTACCACTCCCATCATGCTATTGCCTACACCCCCTTCCCAGCTTGCCCATACTTCCTTCCTTCTGACTCTGCTTCCCTGTGGGGTAGTGTGCCAGTGCTGAATGGATGGCTGACAGTATTGTCCTGGCGTTTGTTTGGCTACAAGTCCCATGTGTGTCCCTGTGCTTCCCACAGCATAACCCAGGGTGGTGGTTCTTTGTGGGATAATTAATTTTAGTGTGAGGCAATGCATTTTCCCAGGTGAGTTGTGTGTAGTTTGTGTTAGGGGGTGTGTGTGAGAAGAGCTGCTGGTAACTATGGTCAGAGCTGTCAGTCCTCCTTCCCACCCAGCCAGATATCCCACCATGGAACGTGCTTCCATTGCAGGGAGTGCAAGTTGTCTTTCAGGATGTCAGTCAATGGTGTCCTGCTGTTGGTTGGTGCACAGTTGCCAGCAGGGCCTTGTGCTCCCCACAGCAGTAGCCAGTGTCAGCCATCTTGTCAGTTGTTTTCCACTCCCTGTGATGTGAGCATGGTTCAGAGTGGTGTTGATGGGCGTATTGTGAGGGTGGGCAATATCTGTGACTACAACTCCCATGATGCTACTGGCTACACTGACTTGACCAGCATACACAGAATTCCTTCCTTTCTGTGGGATTCCCTGTGTGGTGGTGTTCTAGTGGTGGCTACATATCTGACTGTGTTTGTTGGTTAGATTTGTGCCACTGCCTAGCTTTATTTGTTGTAGGGTTTGTACATGTCATGACACAGTTACATATCACTATGAGATGGCATGTATTGTGTTTATCTGACTGACATACACATCTTGGGATGATTCTGGTTTTGTTGCTGTGGATTTGCTAAGGGTGCATGGTTTGACTATCCCCTTGACAGTGATGTGTGTATATTGTCACATGATATTGGGTATATTTGTTGTGTACTCACCAGGCTCTGGGATGTTTGATAGTCCATATACGCTCACTGGTGGTAGGATGGCCCGCACCTTCTCCTCCCAGGGCCTGAGGTATAGTGGTTTGGCAGGAGGGCCACTGCCGGTGTGTTGGCTCAAGATGTAATCCTTCTTTAGTAGGTCCCTGACCCTCCTGCGCACATCATACCACCTGTTCTGGATGTCTTCCTTTGTGCGCAAACATGGTGATTGTGCGTTCACCCTGTCGACGATCCTCTCCCACATCTTGGTTTTCTGCAACATGGGGGTCTGTTGGACCAGTGTACCAAACAGCTGTGGCTCTACCCTGAGGATCTCATCTACCAGGACTTCCAATTCACTGTCTAGGAACTTTGGATTCTTCTTTGGGGGCATGGTGATGGGTGGTGGTGGTGAGTGATGTGGGTGTTGGTGTGCAAGTGAGGGTGTGTGAGTGTGGGTTTTGCTGGGTGTATGTGAGGGTGCTATTTGTTGAGGTGCTGATGGTGTGTGGCTTGTGTGATGGATGAGCTGTGAGTGTGTGTGTGGATGCTGTCTGTTGGTGTTCTGTGCTGGCAGGTCATTTGAATTTGCAAAGGATCATGGTAGGGATTTGTGGCCTTTATATGGGTGGAGTTGTGGGTGTGTCTTTGTTCCCTGTTCCCCCCCCAGTATTTATTGGCTTTGTAATTGCTTGTTTGGCCTTTTTTTTGTGTGTTTTTCCCTTTGTACTTTTTGTGCATGTAGGAGACGTTCTTCTGACCGAGTCGGACCCTGCAGTTGTCTCGTGCGAGCTTCTCCGAGTCGTTCACGCTGTGTTTGTGCTGTGTTTCATGTGCGGCGTACGCGCCGGTCGCAGAGTATTGGGTTGCTTCGGCTCGCTGTTATGTATGCGTGTCGCTCGCACGGCTTGTACTCCGTGCGACTCGGTCGGGTTTTCCACGCGTTGCATCGTACTGGCGGTTCGGACTTCGCGGGTACGTTTCGTTCGGGTTCATTCCTGGTGCGTGTCGGTCGGTTCGATTCGCGTGGTTTTCCGGCCGGATAGCTGGTTTCCGCGCGGTTCGGTCGTTCGGCTTGTGTTCCGTACGAGTCGGTTGGATTTTGCACGCATTTCATCGTACTAGGTGGGTCGGGCTGCACCGGTACGTGTCGGTCGGAATAGATTCCCGATCCGAGTCGGTCGGTACGTTTTCCGGCCCGAATCGGAATCGGCCCCTAAGTAGGAGGCAAGTTTGGTATTCATGATTAGCTTTCCCTAGGGTGAAATGCTAAGCACGGAAATATCAAAATCCTCTATTTTGCTTTAGCTCACTGTGGATCATGATAATACCCTTAACCATTATCTGTGCACAAGGAGAGGAAGATGGGAATGTTCTTTACTGTTCCGTTTTCAGGCAGATGCAATGAAATTCCTACTTTGCTTTCCATTTGGCTTTCAGCACAATTTAGAAGCACTTGTTTGCAAATGTAATAATATTTTGAAACAGTCCATGGTCCATTTGACCTTTTTGGTGGTTTTTATCAGAAATATGCAAAATTATTTTTAATGCCGCTCATCAAATCTAGAAATCTGACGAATTGTAGGCAGTCATTTCTTTTTCTGAAACAGATGCATGATGATGATGAAACATGTTTTTATGTCAGCCTATTTTTAAGGGCCGCTATGTGTTCCAGACATTCAAAGCACCTTGACTAAGCACATGTCACTATAATTAAGCTGTTTACAGATGTTATCACAGGCTGCCAAAATATTTATAATCACAAACATATGAGTAGTTTTATGCTTGGTGTCTGCTTTTATATTGCTATTATGTTTTATTATGTTATTTTATGGCTGGATGTTCAGTTGAATAAAGTTGAATTGACTTAACTTGACTTGAGATGATTTGATTTCCATAGTAAAGTTTTTATTTAATAGAATATATGTAGGTTGTAGAACTGATATTTATACTGAGAGAAATGTTAAGTTAGCATGATTGTGGGCCCTAAGCTTACAACTGAGACATTTATACTACTGTGAAAGTTCTTTTTCTGCAAATTTTCTCCTTTGCAGGTGCAGACCGAAGGAATTTATTAGTCAGTGAAAAGCACATTGTATGTTTGAGATAGTCAGGTTGTGAAGAAGAACTGGCGAGGTTGAACAGTTTTAATGAAGAACAAAGGGAGTGTTACTGTAACTAGTTGGTGCTATCAGACGAAGGGAGGAACAGAAGGCAATTTGGAAGGGTAGACTGGAATATGGGCGTAGTGTTCAAGGCACCAAGTTCTTTCATGGGAACTGAAGAGATATTGAGATATGAATGAGGTCATATTTCTTGAATGTTTTTTGTGCAATTTAATTAGTGAACCCACTTTGGGCTTAGTCTGATTACTCTTTAGACTTGGAGAGGTACAGACCTCTCTTGGCATCTCCGATTGTGTGGTTTTATGCGATACATGACTCTTTACTTTAGAACTTTACAGAGATTCTGAGGTTGGCACCTTTCTTACCTCCTTGATTCTAATAGGGTTTTCCCTATCCATAGGTTAGTGTAGGGTTTGTTAGATGCTGAAATTCTTTTCCATATATGGGGAAAAGGATCGAAATCATTCATATAGCCATCAAGTTATTTTTCTTATATTTTGTATCACTGTAACTGAGATTCTTATATGCTCTTTACTGCTGAGGACCAATATTGTAAGACTCTTTGGTCATCCTTTGATAATCCTATATTTTTATAGCATGTTCTTGAGTACGATTTATATCAGTATAGCTTTGAGTTTGTAATAAATCTTTTAACTTGAAGTTACTAACTCAGACTTTTATTGTGTGGTCTTTCTGATCCCACTGTACTTGAAGATTTAAACTGATGTTAATCCCTTTTCATCTCAGGTTGCTACAAAGGTCTATTGACCAGAGATACATTGGAAGGAATGGGCCAGAGCGATCTCACCAATGAGGATATACTCATCTTCAGGAATCTCACCAAGAAATCACACAAGAGCCAGATGATCTGTAACACTGTGAGACTTTATTGAGCACTTTGAACATGCACATGTTTTAGAACACCTGAGCCAAAAACAGCAGGGCCATAAAATGAATTTTAGTGGTTGACAAAATTACCATGTTCAGTCCATTTGGCTGGGCAATAAATATCAGGCATTCTTATACACCAAAATTCAGCCAAAGAATCTGCACCCTCTCTACCTCAAGTCACGGAACTCACAATTGGACCAGGAAGGGAAGCCAATAAGAGGCTTATGCCTTGGAAATACCTAAGCATACTCAGTGGCTCATAGTATATTCTGATGGTTTCACCCCTTCCACAGAAGGACCAACCTTCATAAAAGAAGCATCAGAAGTCTGAACATACATTCTAAGGAAGTAGAGCGAGTCCTGGGACATTCTAGGTAAATAGAGAGAGTCCAGTGGAAATTGCATAAGTGTAAGAAAGATAAAAAGTATTCTTAATCAAAAGGATTTGCACAGAACACTGGCAGCATTCATTTCCTGAGAAAGATGGAATGTCAAAGAGACCTTGGAATGAACATATGGAGTGGGATGCAAAACCTCAAAGTCAAGGATACAGAAGTGCTGAGTATATAAAACTCAAGAAGAACACTGGGTTGTGAATGGATTTGAATTTTTAACATGAAATTGTAAAGTTCCAGGAAGACAACTTTATTGAAGAGCTAAAGCAACCGCTCAAGAATAACCAGATAAAAGTGAACACTGGACAGGAATTAATAAGTCAGCAAACTCATTCTCTATCCCAGGCAGATAGACCACCGACAGGGACAGCAAATAAGGCTATGCTGTAAACATCTCCTTAGCCACCTGATCCAGACAGATGTGAACAGATTGGATTTTGCAGTGTTGGGCAGGGAGCACACCTGAAGAGTCTGCCCATGAAACTGGCATCTTCCTGAGCTTTGGAAAAAGAAGAAGCAGCAATCATCCAGTCTTGTAAAATAAGTTAACATTCTAACAACCTTAATATGCAGAAACTACCTGAAGATATAAAGGCTAAATCCTGCTTGAAGGGAAGCACCTAGAATTGGTAGAGAGACTCCCCATTAGCAAACCTCAGCATCTAATGATGACTGGAGTGAAGTGAATGAGGTCCAGAATGGGTGATATTCGCCTTTTGGGTTTTCCTCCCCATAATAGAATAGAGTGCATTGCATATTTCTATTCTTCCACTAGAAACTACCAGATGGGTTTACAATCCCTTAAAGATTGTATTAATGGAGAATGAGGCATGGTAGGTTCACAGAAACATTCCTGAAGAGGACAACTCTTGAACCTCATGCTGGATAAAGGGCAGGAGGGCCAGAGGTGTGGCAGGAGGGACAGACTGGAATCTGTCATTGTAGAAGGCCCCCTGACATCCCTTTCATGGAAAGACTGTTGATCCTAAGAATGCAGCTGACCACAGCCTGTAAGAGCAAACAATGCTCAATCTCCAGGAAAACCTGTGCAGAAAGGCAACAGTGTCTTATGATCCTCTAAGGCATTTTAATGAAAGTTTCCAACTGGGGTCCAAAGCATAGGACCAGAAAAGGAAGATGAAGAAGCAAGCTCATGGGACAGAATCCAATTTCCAGTAACATTTCCCAAAGATTGCCCTCCTGAGGCAGCGGCCGATAGTTATTCAAATGTGATGCCTCATACACCTGTTCCTCCACTAGGGCGAATTCCTGAGAAGGGACTTAACAGTGTATGTGGCATATGCCACAGCACATAGAGGGTGATACAGAAAAGTCCTGAATGTAGGCAGTGCCTACTTTATTATCAGTAGTGTCCACTGTCGAAGAGTCCTCTGAAGCCAAAGGGGACTGTGAAGTTCCAATTGCCAGCAGAGAATCCACCTTTTTGACATGGAACCTTGGAATCCAGCCCTGTAGATGTTGGGCCTGATTCACAGAACTAACTTACGTCAAAAACGTAAAGTTAGTACTTTTGGTATTCACAGAATACACTTACTCATTTTCGGTATTCGGGATTTTTCTCAGTTTAGGAGTAGTAAAGTTAGGAGTCCTAACTTTACTACTCCTAAACTGAGAAAATCCTAACTTTAAGACTTTCAGTAATCACAGAAGGCATTTAGGAGTCCTAAAGTTAGGACTACTAACTTATGTGAATACCGAAATGAGTAAGTGTATTCTGTGAATACCAAAAAGTACTAACTTTACGTTTTTGATGTAAGTTAGTTCTGTGAATCAGGCCCCTAATGTTTTAGATACTGAAAGAAATGATTCCTCAATATACCACAGCTTCTTAAATATTGCTGAGAATAGCAACATGTAGCAGGAGGGAAGCAGAATCATGAGGATAAAGTCAGGCAAAAAAGTCTTCTCGGGCTTCAATCAGAGCAGGAAGTGAAAAACACTAGTTCTCACAAAGGTGCTCCAGAAGGGTGGCAGGCACCAGTACATATCTGCTCCTATTCTCATCCTCTTCCAGTGCGTCATCATCTTAATTTTCCTGAGGCGTCTGCCCAGGCACTGGAAGAGTAAATACATGGTGTTGCATTGTATCAGCAAAAGCCCCACCAACAATATTCTGCAGTTCTGGTGGATAGAGCTCAAGGGAGACAGGCAGCTCCTCACAGATATTTTCTAGGTCTTGAGTAATCTTCTACTTATTAGAGCATTTTCTTTTCTCATTCACCACCATTTCCAATATCAGGATTCTACAGAGACACCAACATTAAAGGACACAGATGCCTCAGCTATCAATCAATTACCAGAAGAATGTCAACTTCAGAAATCTTTATTCTGGAGTCAGGCAGAAAATGCAAATTTAAAGAAACTTTTTCCCCAAAAATTCTTAAGTGGGTGATATTTTTCACACCTGATAAATTGTGACTTAGCAGATTTATCAGGTGTGATAAATATCAAACCAATTATCAGACCACTTGTAATGAGGACCTACATCCTTATTGCATCTCTAATCACAAGATAGGATTAATTTTGATGTGGACTCATCAAAAAACCAAACATGTACCCAACCAACCCCACAAGAACCCAAATAAACCATGAGTGCATCAATACTATCCTGAAATTGCAATCATAAAATGTTGTTTTCAACAAAAGAAGATACATTATAGTCTTGATATGTTTTTCTGGACTCTACTTTTGACAGTATTAGGGATCTGTGCCTAGTGGCACTCCTACTCAGTGCCACAGTGCATGTTCAGTGCACCTAAAATGGCATTGTTAAAATTGATTTCACCCAAATGGTTTATTTCACTTTCCCACAAGGTCAATGTAGATGGTGTAAAAAATCCACTATTGGCATGGAAATTAAATGTCATTAGTGGGCTGCAGTGTATATTTACACCAACCACATATACAACAAAAACATATGGCTGGCTTTGCTTCAGTTTACAAGCGCTTCAAAGACACATCGAACAAAGGGCATTTCCTATGTAGGAAATCCAATTTTATACATTAATCGGTTACCCTGGGTACTATAATATATTTTAGAAAACTGCAAAGAAGCAATGGCTGTGTTCACTGGCTAGGTTGAGCTAAATTCTCCTTGAACAGGTCTATGTGTAATTAAAACCTTAACTTAAATGGTCCTTTCTAAAAATGCTAGCAAAACCATTCAAAGGTATTTTCCACTTAGTTTTAAACAGATAATTTCAGATTTTTGATAACCTTAATAGAAAAGTAACTTAATCGAAATGTATATTGTGATGCCTGAGCCAAACAGGTTTAGAACTAGTTTTGCCACTGATCTCAACTCCAGAGGCCCAATACACATTCCGGACTGAAGTTAACAATCTTGCTTTCCAGTGGACATTGGCCTGGCATCTGGGCTGAGGAAGGCAGGGCTGTTGTCCACAATTGCCCCATAAAAGAGATAGATTGTTGGGTAGGTAGAGAGGAACAGTTAGCAGAAGAATGGGCTGTCTTCACACAACCTCTTTTGACTTGGAGATGCAAATGCGGCTTACATGATCTACTTACATTCATTGTCGGCCCCTTCTAAACTTTCTAGTTCTTATAATTCATCCTGAAAGAGGGAGGAGAACTAATCTAAATATGGGAGTGGTTTAAGGAGAGCATGAGCCTCATCTAATGGAAGATTTGGCTACCTTCCCAGAAGTTGGAAAGAAAGTGAGACTAAGGCCTTCATTACAAGCAGCCAGGTAAATGGTATGATAAGTATCTCACCTAAAAAAATCTGACTTCAATTAATGGCACTTTAGCGGGTGCGATACATACCACTTTTTGGTGAATAACATGCAGCTTCTGGTGTTTACAGCACCGACATCCATGTGTGCCAGTGAATACTGGGCATTGTCCCCCGATAAACATCAGCAGATTTGACCTGCCAATGTTTAGCAAAAAACCCATATTTGCAATCCGTGCAGTAACAGTACTTAAGCCACACATCACAATTAACTGGGATGCTCAAAATGAGAGTCTAGAGGCCTAATTTAAAGTTCAGGGGATGGGTTACTCCATTTCAAACGTGATGGATACCCCATCCTCCATATTACAAGTGCATTATTGCCAACAGCACTTGTAATACGCCGGACAGGATATCCGTCACATTTGTGATGGAGTAACTTGTCTGCTGAACTCTAAATCACACCCTAACTCATTTATTTCCATGTACAGAGGACTAGACCAGGGTTCTCCAATGTTCGTCCTAGAGTGCCGGATCCATGCCAGATTTTTAGCATATCCACATTTAGATAAATGTAGTTATCTTAAAAATCTGGCATGGATCCGGACCTCCAGGACCAGCATTGGAGAACCCTGGACTAGACCATGGTGCTCGGGCTTGACCAGAGAGGTCGCACACATGTTAGTCAAGAAAACCAGGTTAATCCCACCCAAAGTCCTTTGATGTGCTGAAAATTGGTTCAGTATGGACGTTGCAGTAGAGGTAGCCAGCCGTTTGGAGCACTCCCTAACTACAATTTGCCCTTTTCCATGCAAACCAAAAAAGTGACTAAGAGCCTGACTTAGATTTTGGCAGATGGGTTACTCCATTACAATGGTGGTGGATATCCCACCCGTTGAAATATAAATCCCATAGGATATTATGGGATTTGATTTTTGGCTGATAGGCTATCCATCACTGTTGTGACGGAGTAACCCGTCCGCCAGAAAATAAATCAAGCCCTAAGTCTGAAAGTAAAACTCTGGATCCTGGTGAGGTGGAAGATCTATCGTAGAGGTGCAGTTATCTAGAAGTCTGCTAATTTTATTAGTGCCCCCTCAGAGCTTTTGGTGCCAAAACACCCGGCTTCACAGAGACTGCAACAATGTATCCAACACTGAAGGAAACTCCTCTGTTTCAGCCTTGGACCTTCCCCCTCTAAAGGACTTTGATTTTAAAAAAGCAAACCTAATCAGAATGTTTAAACTTTGACAAGGGTAACCTGCTTTATGTATCTGATGTCCACTTTATCCCAGTCACTCTGAACTCACTTCTAGGTCGTAGTCAAATGCAAACTGAGACTTTACATTGCTGCTTAATTTTTCAAAGTGGTTTTTGCCTTAAAACTTAAAAAAAATATATATTTTCAATCTCCTTATCCAATTTTGACTTTGACTTAGCATGGATTTCTCTTGGAATTGCCTGGTGTTTGGCATACACCTTTTGGGGTTTGAGCACAGTACTTAAACTTGTATTGACATTTTAAGTAGGTTGTATTTCTTAAGTTGGAAAAAGTCCTCTTTCCCAAGCTAACAACTCACTCTCCTGTAGTCATACTTTATGATTGCTGTTTACATTTCAAGTCCATCAAATGGTAACCAAATATAGCTCATGCTGTTTTTTATGGCTAATATCTCAAAACTGCTTAATCTTGGATGTATGATGACATTTGTGTTCTGATGGTTAAAACCACAGTATACTCTTGTGTAACACCCAAGTATTTCAAATGCTAACCTGCCCCCATCTGCAGGATTCCTCAGCATTATAAAGTGGCCTGTGTAAAATGTTCTGACTTTGAACCATTCCTATGATTCAAATATCCATCTGTTCTTTTACTGTACCTAAGTTCTGTTGTCTCCTACACCAACCTTTACTGTACATTCTGCATTCAACTTTGTAAATGGAATGTTGACCTAATGTGCCAAAATTTGTGAGGATCCTGTTAAAGAATAATGCATGTTCAATATGCGTATAACATTTTTCTTATTAGGTCAGCCCATGCCAGACCACTTGCCCCCTAATGATTTTACACTCTGTTTAATGATCAAACTGATACATTTCATTAGCTCATTTCTTGTAATCTTTGAAGAGATGTTAACTATCCACTACAGCATGTTCCTTAAATCCCATGAGTGCTGAGCTTCCCCCACTTCCCTGTTGCTGAGCCATTGTATTTGATATTTAGGGCACTTCACTGTTAAGCCTTGTAGAAATCAGTTTGTGCCTGACTCGGTATGAGCCCTAGTCAAGCTGCAGCCACAATCCTATTCAGGGTAAGAAGCAGGCAAACCCTAAATTAACCTGTGCTCACTCTCTGGTAGCTTGGCACAGAGCAGTCAGGCTTAACTTTAGAGGCATTGTGAAAAGTATTTGTGCAACACTTCAAACAGTAAAACAGTGAAAACACTACACAAAAATATTCCACACCAGGTTAAAAAAATAGAGCGTAATTTAATAAATAAAACAAGAACAAAATGACAAATATTCAGTTAGTAGTACTTGAGATATTGAATGTCAACGTTTTTAAGTAAAAATAGCGCCTAGAAGCAAAAAGTGCTATTTGGGATATCTGGTGATGCCAGACCGGGACAAAGTTGAAAGATCAGGCCGACTGCGGCCAGTTACAGGACCCAGTTAGGCCCGCTGAACCAAAGTACCTTACTCCTTGTTGCAGAGTGCTTGCATGGATCTGCGTCGAAGATGCGTTGCACAGAGGAGGTGATGTGTCAGTTCTGAGTTACAATGAGACTGCAGTGGGAGGTCCTGATGCATCAACGTTGAGAATCCTGTCACCAAGAGATGCGTCAGGTTTTTTCGGGATGCGTCGTTCAGCAGAGAATGCATTGGTTCCACTGGAGATACACCTTAGGTCCACTTCCAAGATTCCAGGACTGAGGTTGCACCTCTTGGCAGTGCAGACTCATAAACGTCATAGATTATGCACAGAAGCAGGTTGGTAGGAAGTCGTTTATGTCTGTGAAACTTCAGATCAGGAGGCCAGCCAACAAGCCCTTGCAGTCAGTTTAGGTTCTGATGACAAGTGATGTAGGTCCAGTCCTTCTCACCCAGGTAGGAGGGCAGCAGGCAAGCAGGCCAGCACAGCAAAATAGGAGTCCAACAAATCAGCAGTCCAACATAGTGGCTGTCCTTCAGCAGCACATCAGTCCTTCTTCCTTGCAGATTATCCACAGGTTCAGAAGTGTACTGAAGTGGTGGTGTCTGAGGTTCAATACTTAAGCCCAGTGGTGCCTTTGAAGTGTGGGAGACTTCAAAGACAGGTCTTTGAAGTGCACACAGGATCTGTCTTTCCTGTTCTGGCTCCAGACTCACTACAGGGAGTATGCAGCCCTTTGTGTGGGGACAGGACACAGCCTCTTCGGGTGTAAGTGAGACTGGGTCCAGCTCCTCCCTCCCATCCTGCCAGGATGCCCCATCAAGTCACATCTAAGTTTCCATTGTGTGTGGCTGTGTAGGGGGAATACACAAAGCCCAGCTGCAACCCACCCCAGACATGTGATCGGAGACAGGCAGCAGGCACCAAATGGCTAAAGTAAGAAAATGCCAACTGATAACCTGCTTCCAACATATTGTGGAAAGGATGCAAAGACCGTGGACTGTGGTTGCAGCACTGCCCTCACAAATTCCGCAACTCAACTGTGAGTATTTCTTCTTTTTAATTATTTTGATTCTTGTACAAGGAGTTTTGGATCTTCATACGAAAACATTCTGTCCTGATGATGGTCTCATCAATTTACCTCAGAAGAGACTAAAACGTTGATGCTCTAACCCCTTTAACTTTTAGTTACTGTTAAGATTGAATCTGGGATACTTTGTTCCTATGTCTAGGACAGTCTCCACACTGTGTACTATTGGAAATTGGCTATTGTGAGTTGATAACTAGTGAAACCTATCTGTCAAAGATTCCTCAGCTATGTTATCAATACTGTTGAAATGCTTTCACTTTTTGAACCCCTAATGAAATCATCATTCTATGAGTGATATATCAAGAAATACACGATTGTACTGATTAATTTCTTTGCTTTAAATAATACAGACTATTGTGCCTTGAATTGGTTTCTTGATATCATGTTTAGACGTCTAATAAGTAATTAGACATTTCTATTTAAACAATCTTCTAAATACATCCCTTGTAGGCACTATGACCTGGAACTTTCTAAAAGTGGCATTTTCAGAACTGTAATTTAAAATCCAACTTTGCCATAAGTTCGCCATAAACTTGAATCTTTTTATTTATTTTATTTATTCAGTGTTTTGTATAGCGCGAACTTGACCCCGTAGGGTATCAGAGCGCTTCACAGTACAGGACATGATAACTTTTACAGTACAATATTCTGTATAGCACTTAATATATTAAAGTCCAGTTCAAAGTTGTCACAGCCACTTCTCTTGATAAATACTTTAGCACATTTGCAGAATGTAAGACTAGAGGAGCCATGTCATCTGGGGAAGCAAGAACCTGTAATGAACAAATGAAATTAGTTCTTAGCAAAAAGCGCTTGTGCCTTTAAGCGAGAGGATTTGGGCGAGTCTTGTGTGGATGCTCTGTAATGGTTACGGTAGGAATTTGCTCATTAGAAAGATCTTCGTTTCTTTCTTGAATCTTGCGTGGTTGGGTAACCTTCTGATGCCTGGAGGTAGCGAGTTCCATATTCTCGGTGCAGCACCTGAGAACGCTCTGTCGTAAGTTTTTTTTGGCGGAAAATTGGTGGCTTCAACACCAGGTCTCTGGCGCTCCTGGATTGTCTGCTTCCCCCCGAAATCTCCAATTTCTGCGCTAGATATCTTGGTGACTTGAGGTGTAGGGCTTTGTGTGTTATACACGCCAGTTTGAGCTGAATTCTGGCTTCAGAAGGTAGCCAATTCAGCGCTTTCAGGTGAGGAGAGATATGGTTGAATTTTTTTGAACCTGTTATGAGCCTTGTTGCTGCGTTGAGGCAGGCTTTTAGAGGTGCTGTTGCAATTTTGGGGAGCCCAGAAAGTGTTGTGCATCCGTATTCGATCCTCGAGATTACTAATGCCTGAACTGCCATTTTGAGGTCTGCAGTTTCGATGAAAGGTTTCAAATTCTTAATGCAGCGCAGGTGAAATCTTGCATTTCTAGCCAATGTGTTGATGTATGATTGCATGTTTAGGCTTTGGTCTAGAGTGATTCCTAGAGATTTTCTTGATTCTACGATGATCGGGGTGCAGTTGAGTGCGGTGATCAAGTTTGTCCATTCTTTTATAATGGGCGGGCTTTTGGTGGGGGAAATTAGGAGGAATTCTGTTTTTTTTGCGTTTAGTTTAAGCTGATTGCTTGTTAACCATTGCATCATCGCCCTTGGAGCCTTGTTCATTGTTCTGATCTTCTCCAAAGAGGAAATCTTAATGTAAATCTGAGTGTCATCAGCGTACATGTGGAAAAGGATGTTGGCACGGTGGAGTATATCCGTTAGTGGTTCCACATATAAGTTGAATAGTAACAGGGAGAGGGTTGATCCTTGAGGAACCCCTATCTGAATGGAGGAGGATGTTGACAGGTTCTTATTCACCAGAAATCTTTGTGATCTGTTCCTCAAGTAGGACTTGAACCATTCCAGAACGTTCCCTGAAAAGCCCATCCTGTTCTGCAGTCGTTCTAGCAACATTTCGTGGTTAACTGTGTTGAACGCAGATGATAAATCCAGAAGGATTAACAGACATGCTTTGTTTTGGTCCAGAGCGAGTAATGTGTCGTCTACTACGTGCAGAATTGCCGTTTCCGTACTATGATTTGGTCTAAATCCTGATTGGCAATCGTCTAGTAGTTGGAATTTAGATATGTGCTGACTTAGTTGTTGCTGAACACATTTTTCTATCACTTTAGCTAATAGGGGAATGTTGGATACTGGCCGAAAATTGCTAGGTTCAGCGGGATTCTCTGTCGTTTTTTTTATTATGGGAATGACCTGTCCCATTTTTAGACAGTCTGGGAAGGATCCTTGAGACAGGGAAGCATTGACTATCGATGTGGTCTATGTACGGCACAAAGTTTGCAGGGAGTGGATCGTTGAAGTGATTGTTAGGCTTAATGGCCGATAAGGTTTTAAGGATGTCGTTCTGGTCATATAGTTTAAAAGTGGACCATTGAGCTTTGTTTTTGGGCATTGGATGATTGGGCATTGATGAATCACTTGGTTGTGAATCAGGTATAACTTCCCATTTGGAAATTACTCTTATAAAATGTAATAAGGTAATCCCAATGTTATCCTATGGGAGCTATAGGTCTTGCAGTAGTGAAAAAACAAATCTATGAGTTTTTCACTACCAGGTCATGTCTTGGCCTGCCTTTTAGATACATTGCACTCTGCCCTCAGGGTTATCCAGGGTCTGACTTAGGGGTGACTTATATGTATAACAAGAGAAGGTTTGGGCCTGATAAAAGGTTTATTTAGGCAGGTGAAAATGGCAGTGTAAACTACACACACATGCTCTGCAATGGCAGGCGTGAGGCATGGTTAGAGGGCTACCTAAGTGGGTGGCACAAGCAGTGCTTCAGGCCCTGGGCACATGTAGTGCACTTTACTATGGACTAGTAAATTAAACATGCCATTTGGGTATGAGCCAATATTACCATGTTTAGAGGAGAGAGTACATGCACTTTAGCACTGGTTAGCAGTGGTAAATACACAGAGTCTTAAAGCCAGCAAAACAAATGTATCAAAATGTGGAGGAGAAAGGCAAAAAGTTTGAGGTAGTCCCTGCAAGAAGGACCATTTTCCAACAAGCCTTTATAGCTTTTTCCTCCAAAAGATATCCAGTTAAATTGCATCCTTTTTCCTTCATTTTGGGGATTGTGAAGCTGTTTAGGTTATCTGAGGTAATCTGTAGGGCCCTGAGAAAATGGTAAAAATGTGGCAAAATGGTCTTTTAAAAACAATTTGGGAAAAGGGTGCTGTCAGAAGCAATGTGTGTTTTTTCTCAAAACAGCATCAACAAAGGTTTTTTGTGCTAAAATTATGAATATTATATTTGCACCACAGTTGTTTTACTTTTCTAAATGGTAGTCAATATTTCCTATTCATGCCTTCCCTACCTACTTGCAATTTGTGTGTGAAAAGAGGTAGGAAAGCATGGGTAAATTCAAAATGCTATACATTTCTAAAAACTAAACAGATCTCAGAATTCTGAAGGCCTCATTTGTGTAGATAGCTTAAGGGTCTCTATTTTTACAATTTTTTTATTTTTACTATTTCAACTAAATGTTGAACTAAATGATAAGAAAAGTAAGAAGCAAAAAAGAGAAGTCTGTGTCATGGTCTTCATGTGTAAGGTTTTGTGCTACAAAACTAATACATCAGACAGACTCTTCAGGTCACAGTTATATATAATTTTTCCAGTTATTGAACCAATCCATGGCTCAATGATTTTTCATTGTGTACTGACCATGCATCACTTCATCAGAAAAAATCCAATGAATTAAAATGGTTTTGAAGGAAAACTATGCATTGTTTAAACACATCTTTGAATCTGAGTTTAAGCATAGTAGATATTTGTACTCCTCAGAATTTTCATTTACCCACAATGTCAGGTCTTCCTGAGGGCATTTATTTCATTATGTAATTTTTTCCACACTTACTTAAGATAGGAAGGTAAATAGAAAGAAATGCAATCCTAAGAACAAAAGTCCTTCAATTTTACTTACAATTCTTCCACAGATGCAGAGCGTATACCGCAATTGTGAGAGGGCTTCTGGCATGTGACCAAAAATTCAACCACGTGTTTGATGTTTGGATACGATAGACTTCTGCGGTGGTGGTTTACCTCAATATTTTAGCCAGGGGTCTGCTAGTACCCTAAGAAACCAACCCAGACATTTCTGAAAAATAGGGGCTGGGGATAGTCTAGAACGTTGAGGCTTGTGTAGATCCCTACTCCTATTCCCATTTAGAATGCCCTTCAAACATGAAACTATGCTTCAAAAACAGAAGTTCTGCATATTCATGCCACAGGGCATTACAGATGCTATAGAGAATGTAAAAATCCTATCACCTAGTGTTCTCATACCCTCAATAATGGAGCCCCACTTTTGTGAGCCTTTCCTGGGACAGGAAAAGCCCAATATAGGCTTCAATCATCCTTTACAAGTAGTATTCTTTTGGGGTGTGGAGAGCTGCTGTATTTGGGCCCATGGTCAGCTGGCACACATAAAAGGCATTGATCCCAGACATTTTCTAAAACTAACTTGTCAGTGAAGAAGTGATCCGAAACCTTTGAGAATGGTGAAAGTCCTACCACATTGCATTTCTACACTTATCCTGATAAAAACAGTAACTCACTTGTGTGTGTGAGGGTATTGCATAGGACTGGAAAGGCCCTGAAACACACTGTGTAAACTTCAACAATTTTGGTTTGAATTTTTCACAATTCTTGGATTGTAGGCAGCTTCTCTACTTCAGCAAGCCAACACCCAGTGATACCAACCCCAGATCCTTCTGAAAGTTGACACCTACTGAAGCCAGAAAGCATTGTGGCTTGCATGAGTGGCAGTACGTTTTCTTACCCGGAATGCCCTGCAAATGCTGAACTTCGAATGAAAACAAAAATGGGACTGTGGAATGTGTCTATTATTCTCAGCCACTTGTAATTACTTGTGCTGCCTCCCATTCCACAGTTTTTTTGCCCTCTATGCCACGTATGGCCTGAAAGAGCCGTATAAAAATCGGCCTTGATCTTCTTCCAAGAGGAGCAGTCCAGCCCAAGCTACATATAGAACAAAAGCAACCTTATACAGTCTTCAGCCTGTGTGGGACTTGTCAGTAGGATGCAACTTGGTTCCAGTGGCAAGGTACATGGGACACTTTAGACTACATATTGAACGAAGTCTACACGTCGGCAGAGGTGTATGCTCAGCGACGTTCTACTTACAAGAAAACAACAACAACATCATCTGAAGAAAGTGTAGTTTCAGAGAGTGAGGCAGATACTAATCGAGCACCAGTCCAACCGACTGGATATACTTTTGAACATCCACAAAGAATTATGGAACGAGAAGAAGCAGTATCTCAACCAGCTGGAAGTAAGTCTTTTTTACCACAGGTTTCGGACAACACTCAACCGCCAGGATCACAAGGCCCAAGAACAAACTCCAACATCACAAAACTCGGCAAGGAAAAAGAAAAGGAAAAGGCACACAAATTCACAAGAAGCAGGAGCAAAGTTTAGTTGTGAATATTTTGTCAACAATTTTGACTTCGCAGCAGGAGAGGGTCTTGAACAAAGGGATGGGCTTCGTGCCAACCTACAACACCAATGAGTTAGAGTGTGAAATCGCATTTTTTAAATTCATGCACAATCTCAGGTTGAGACATTTTTTCTCAAATATTCTTCCTCAAAAAGATGGGGCCCGATTCACAAAAGTAATCTGAGACAAAATCTTAACTTTACGACTTTCGGTATTCACAAAGGGCATTTAGGAGTAGTAAAGTTAGGAATCCTAAATTTTTAGGAGCAGTAAAGTTAGGATTCCTAACTTTACTACTCCTAAATGCCCTTTGTGAATACTGAAAGTCGTAAAGTTAGGATTTTGTCTCTGATTACTTTGTCAATCGGGCCCATGAACCTCAGAAATCAGAAGTTTTAGAGTTCAAGTCGAAAGGTTCTTTTCAATCTCCAGTTTCACACAAAATGTTGGATGCGTTCGAGATTTTGGTTAAACAAGACATACAAAAAGTAGTTTTCAACTGTAGGAAGAGACAAAATCTCACAAGTTTTGAAAGAAACACTTTGAAGTCGTTATCCAAGAATCCCAACATCACATTTCAAAACGCTGACAAGCGTGGTGCACTGGTCGTAATGGACACTGCTTTTTATCAAACTATAGTCCAAGAACATGTATCGGATACATCCACATCCCTCGAGCTAGAACAAGATCCGACTTATAAATTGACTCACACGCTTAACATGATTCTTGAAAAAGTATTGGAGGTGGGCTGGATTACGTCCACCACTAAAGCATTTTTGACAGTCTGCAACCCACGACGACTACGACTTTATATGTTGCCAAAAATCCAGAAAAGTACCCAGGACCCTCCCTTTCGCCCAATCGTGACAGGATGTGGTACACTATTTGAACCGCTTGGCAAATATCTAGATCAATTTTTCCAACCGTTTGTTCAAGGATGGACATTGTACGTAAAAGACACCACAGATTTTTTAGTGAAGTTACAACAGTTAACAAACAGCCCAGAAGCTGACTTCATTTTTTGTACCATAGATGTGAAATCTTTATACACATCAATACCTCACAAGGAAGGGATGGAAGCTTTAGAGTGGGCCTTACTACAACAGCCAAAAATCAGAGCAGACAAAGTATTTGTACTAGAGCTCCTACACTTTTGTCTACACCACAGCTATTTTCAGTAGATAGAGAGGTTTTTTTTACAACTTACGGGAACATAAATGGTTTTTGAGGGAGAACCGGCCTATGCAAATACCTTCATGGCCAAATTCGAAGATGATCACATACTTAAGGATTTGGAGTGGAAAAGCAACTTGAGACTATATTTCAGATTCATTGATGATATCTTTCTTGTGTGGACTGACTCAACAGAGAAATTGGAATTGAAGATAAGACAGTTGATCACATATGACACACGAATCCAATTCACCCATGTGATAGAGAGATTTAAGATTTCAATCAATCAATCAATCAATCAAATTACTTTATTTCGGTTACACAGAACCATAAAAGAAGCAACCACACAAGAAAATGATGATACATAATAGAATAAAAAGAGCATTCGGATAAAAAATAGAAGATAAATAGACTTAATGAGCCTGTACTATATAGACGCAATTAATTCAATTACCAAAAAAAAATATCTATTAGAATACACTCTCAAGCACAAAATTGATTAGCTCCTGCTACCTAAAAGGTCCCCCTAAGCGAGATAAAATTATACGTTTGTTTTTTCTTTTTGCTTTTAAAAGCCATAAAAATACTAATAAAAACAAGTTAATAACAAATAACATCTTAAGCATGATTAAGACACATTTTACTATTCAGAGCCAACTCGGCTTTCCAGACAGGGTAATGACAACATTGCTAACTGAGCTCTCCTCCTTATTGCCCAAAACTGACCCAAGAATTTAGCTGTTGCACAGACAAAGACAGGTCTAGCATCCGATTTTAAAATTCGTAGGGCTTCTTGGGAGCTTTGGGTCCCTAGTTGCCTGCACACAGGTGTTAACCATTTTCTCCTTGGTTTGACATAGGCTGGAAATGCAAAAAGAACATGGCCTATGGATTCCTGTGGGCTTGGGCAAGAGGGACACCCCATGGGTTTGGTTTTAATATTCTGCCAAGAGTTGTTGAAAGAATTGATAGGCAAGGTGCCATGTCTAAACTGTGTGTATAGTTTTCTATCTGCTGGCACTTTAATAATTTAAGATTTAATTCCTGGGTGTATCTATCAGCAAGACAGAATTAGGTTTGATGACGCAAGTATACAGCAAGCCCACAGATAGAAACAATGCTTTTTTGTGCACAAGCTTCATCCATCCACCCTAATTGGAAACTTACCATATTCGCAGTTCTTGAGAATGAAATGCATCTGTTCAGAGCCAGAGATTTTTGATGAACATGTCCAAGTACAGAAACAGAAATACATGGTAAGGGGATACCCCACAGACATAGTTGAATGAGCCATTCAAAGGACAACCAAAGAGGATCGTAAAAACTTACTGGGCAAAAAAACAAAAATCCAGGCACAACGTCAAGTGTTTGTCTCCAAGTTTTCAACTAGCTCGGGAATCCTCAAAAGAATCATCAATGGGAGATGGGATCTCCTACAGAGTGAACCAGACTTTAAAGACATTTTTAAACACAAACCATTATATAGCTGATCGAAAAATCTCAAAGAGCTCCTGATGTCATCCAACACAGTCAAAACAGTAGAACCACGAGGAATGGGGAAATTGTATACACTGCAACAATGTTATCACTGGGAAATACATGATTCATCCTAGGTCGGGCGCACAAATTGAATTAACACACACAACTGATTGCAATTCCAAAAACCTGATTTATAGCATTAAGTGTCCATGCGGACTGGTATACATTGAGAAGACAGAATGGAAGATAAAAATACGAATAACTGAGCACAAGAGCACTATCCATACTCAGAACACAACTCCAGTTTGGCAGAACACTGGTTAACTGCCAAACATACCATTTCACAGTTACACTTTCAGGTAGTTGAAACCCTAACACCAACACCTGGGAAGGACCTAAGTAGATCCTTGTTACAGAGGGAAATCTATTGGATTAAGGGACTAGATACACAAATCCCGAGGGGTTTAAATGAGAAGGTGGACAGGAGTTGCTTCCTGTACATTTTTTGATCATACCTACCTAATCATACACTGTGCAATGGTTTTAGTATTACAGCCTTGATATGAAGCCATGTGTTTATATACAGATTGGCGGTTCACACTGCATGTACACTTGAGCACCATAAACACATCTTGTTTTCGGATCACTTTCTTTCATTTAAAAAAAAAAAGTTTTTAAAGGACACACATGCATTCCGTTTAGACCGACACATTTTACTTTTTTTCACGTTCTAAGATGGCCACGGGATTGTTGTTCCAGTATTTCAGTTACGTGATAGTCCGCTTTCTAGGTTGATGTTTGTTTCCACTTTTAAAGTTGAGCACAGTACGAGGTAACGGAACAGATTTCGGAGTCCACAGTCGTACCGAAGCGGTTTTCGATTAACGTGGAACGACACTGAGTTGAACCAGAGGTGAGAAAGGGTTGAGGACTGGAGTATGAATGTAGCAGTTAAACTAAGTAAACTAGTGTTTGTTGACAACTTGGTACCTTTTGAATTTGGCAGTGAACGTTGTCGGTCGGACCTTCTGTCTCACGGTGCCTTTGAAGATTAAGTGAACAGGTTAGTTTCCGTTATATTTAATAGTGAGTTAAAGGATGTGGAGCAAGTCTAAATCTTAACTAGGCAATGTATTTTGATACAGAGACTTTTTGGTAACGTGACTTTGTGGAACCTTGATGCTAGAGGAAGTCTTGCTAAGTAAGTTGTATTTGGGAACTGCATAAACACTGAGGGAGATAAGGTATAGCCCTAGAACACATGGTAGAATTTTCCGAAACGTTTTTAAGTGTTTTTGTAATGCTGTTAGCAAAACCATTAGGAATTAAGTGGTACAAGTGGTGAATTATGCATGGAGGGGTGTTGGAGATTGGAACACATCAGTTTCTGGCATGAGCACGATCACCTATCGGTCCAAGGATGGTAGTTGTCACCTTTTTATATTACATAATTTACAGTATCAGAACAACATTGGAATAACAATCACCCTGTATGTTGTTATTATTTATTATTACAGATTGGCCCCTGATGAAGGGACACAGGTCCCGAAATGCATTGGGTGGGCAAGAAGAGTGTGAACATGTATATGTCGCAAGCAAGCATCTGTATATGTTAAATTTGTATAATAGTGAATGTGTATTGTGTAATATTCATATGTGAATTAATATGAATATATTATGTAATGAGACACGTCAAGGAATACATTCAGGTGAAATTTATGGACTGAAGAAAATTTGAGAACAATCTATTTGACAATTGTCGTTTGTGAATTGTGCACATTGGCTCAAGTACAAGTACTTCTTTTATGAGTCAAGGTATGCATTGAAACTATGTCTAGGTATTGAACAGACTTCTGGCAAGATGGTGTCTGAGTAGAAGCCACCGCTTACCTCTCTCTCCTCGGCGGTGTAAACATTCCGGCTGGTGATTACGAGTATGCGCCGGAGTTGCAGTGGCATCTGCAACGGTCACGGTGTCCTTTGGTGGTCCTTTCCGACATCCCTTCGAGTCGGACAGTGAGGGCATGCCTGCGGGGCGAAAAGGAACTTCTGCAGGGGGCGCTGGGAGGCCCTAATGCGGCTTCAGCTGTCATCGGTGGCAGGATATGGGCACGCCTACCTCCTGTGGTGGTTGCCTGGAAATGGCAACGCGCTCCCGGCGCTCCTGGCTGGACCACCGATAGAAACAGAGCCCCAGTTAAATACGGAGTCAGTTACAATGGCTGCTCGAGGAAGGGGAAAGCAGCAAACGACTACTACCGCCGTACAGTTACGACGTGAGGGCTCTGAACCAAAAATAGATCTCAAGAAGGGGGATCTATGGCCAAGTAAAGGAGACAGACAGTGGAAAATTGAAAATGACAAAATTGAACCTCCAGGAAAAACAAATCTCCGGCGAGCAAACCCACCTACTGATGTAGGAAAATCGCAACCGTCCATCCTAAATATCTTCTCGCCCATAGCTATGGGAGGGGAAGGAGTCCCCCAAACTGAGAGGCAAAAGGATTTCAGCAACAACAATGGCAATGATGATGTGGATCGGGCTAGAAGCAGCCAAATACTAGAAACTGACCCAGTGATAACACCTGCAGTGCAAACGCCCACTGGACAAAGTAAAAAGACACACATCCCGGATGGGGGAAACATGACTCCCTGGCAGGAGAACTGTTATAACACCATTATAGAGGCACATGTACATGCTGCACATATTAGCCCAAGTGAAGAAGTATCAATGGAGGGCATTCGACCCCCAATGGTGGATGCGGGTATGTCTGGCATAACTAATAATGAACAGGGCAGCAGATTAACAGTTTTGGCCAGCAAGAATGGGCAACACTCTCTTGGAGGAAGCGAGGGCCAGAAGGGAGGTATGGAAGCTGGCTGCTTGTCCCCAGATGTACCGGGTGAAAAATTCTTCTCACTGACAGAGGAGTCAGAGGTCTCGGATACTAGCCTATTTATCAGTAGTGAGGAGGATGGTGTGGGCTCATCCTCAGGTAATCCCAGCACTTCGGAGAAAGTCATAACCACAGAGAAAAAAGCCAAACAGGCGTCTGGGAAAAAGGCTCGCAGGAAGATCCCAGGGGAGCAAGAGATGGTGGAGGAACTAGGTTGGGACTATTCAGCAACACAAATGCTCTCCCCCGAGGGGATAGACGAAGGTGAGAAGCTAGCAGTGGCTAACGCTGGTGGGATCATAGATCATACAAAGAGAGTGAACCCGGCTGAGCCCTCACTGGCCCTGATCTTGCAGTCCGTACGAGCCTTTCAGAATGATGTCAAAACCGACAATCGACAGACACGGCTTGCTACCAAGAAACTCCAAGGCTCCGTACAGAAAGTGGGAAAGATCTGCTCTGACATTGCTGAACGACTGAATATGGTGGAGTCACGCACGGAAATGCTCAAAAGCACAGTCGAAACTTTGAAGGCACAGGTCTCATCTCAGGATAGCACCTTAAAGGATGTTATGTGGAAGCTTGAGGACTACGAGAACTGGCAGCGCCGTAATAATCTAAGGCTGTTAGGGGTCCCGGAGAATTGTGAGGGTAATGACGTAAGAAAGTTTGTAATAAACATGCTGAGAACCTCCCTACCCGAGCTTTCAACATGGGATTGGGATAAGGAAGTTCAACATGCTCACAGCAAGGAAAAGGCTCTACCCGGTGCCATATTGATTTACTTTGGCAACTTTTTACTTCACCAACCTGTGTACGATCTAGCTAGATCTAATGCTAAAAGGAGCTTTGAAGGATTTTCCTTTTTGGCCAAACCTGATTTTGCACATGCCACGGTGGAAAGCAGATGGTGGCTCAGGCAGTTAATGACCCCGTTTCAATCTGCAGGGGCCCTGGATTTCTTACAAAACCCAGCCAGGTTGAAGGTGATATACAAAGGACAGAATTTCAGTTTCACATCTGAAATCCAAGCCCAGAAACTCTTGGACGATATTGCAGCAGGGACTATTGGGGTTAAATTGTAAAAACATGTATTAACTACTACAAGCAAGGGTTTCAGGCTGATGAAGAGTGTTTGCTCAGGATATGGGTATATGGCAAGGTATATTAAAATGGGGGGAGGTAAAGGGAGAGGAGGTGTGGCACCGATGTACTCACACTGGCTCATGATTGAGCCTGTTGCCTGATTTTTGGTGGAGGGTGGGGGGTAGAGGGAGGGGGAGTTCTCAGACAGGGGATGAGAGGAATTAAGTTAAGCTCACATTGTTTTTTAGATGCCATAGATACTTGTGCAGTACCTTTCAGTAAAAGGATAGAGATTTATGGAAGATTGGCGGTGTTCCATGGAGATAGGGTACCAGTCTTAGGCCAACATCACAAACTCATATGTGGGTATTGAGAGTGGCGCCCATTAATATCTGTGGCCTAAATGATGTGAAGAAAATACAGAAAGTTGCGGTTGGGTTACAGGCGTTGGGTGCTAATATTACCTGTCTCCAGGAGACACATATAGATGGGTCACAACTACATATTTTAAATACACTGGGATTTAGGGTGATAAGCGCGACGATACAGGGGGCCAGGGTACAGGGTGTGGTGATCCTGGCTACAGGAGGGGGGTTGCAGTTTAAGCGATCATGTTCAGATAAATGTGGTCGTTGGGTGATCACTGAATGCCAATATGATGTGGGGAAGAAATTAACGCTATGCACATTATATGGATGCAATAGTGATGACCCTACTGTATTGAATACGGTCTTGAGAGAACTTGCTCACTGGCCACTCCCACTTATTGTATGTGGAGATTATAATATTAATCTACCTAGCGATTGGTCTCTTGAGGAAGGGTGGAGGTATGTGGGTAGGAAGGCAAAAGTATTTCAAGCTTTAAGGAATATGTGTCAGACTCATGGCTTGGTCGACTGTTGGCAGTTGTTAAGATCGAACGATCTAGGGCACACCTATTTTTCTAACCCACACATGACCCATGCTAGATTAGATTATATGTTTATTTCTAATTCATTAAATTCAATTTGACATATAGTTAAACTACCATGGATAATCTCAGACCATAATCCGTTAGTGCTTGAACTGGAAATAGAGGTAGCCAATTCTGACTGGAGGTCATGGACATTTGAGAGAGCTTTACTCTCTGATACTGAATATTGTGCCCACATGAAACACTGGATCCCAATATTTTTGGAGGATAACATAGGGAGTACCTCAATCGAGGTGGTGTGGGATGCCATGAAAGCAGGAATTAGGGGGGAAACATTGCGATACTCCCTGAACCTTAACAAACAGGCCAAGCAATCTTTAAAGGTGTTACAGGATAACTTGGGGGTAGAAGGAGAGGATTTGGTCAGGGCGGTTAAGGAGGGCCAGGATCTTGAGTTAGTACAGCGGCAGGTAGCAATTGAAAAGGCAGCTATTATCAACGTGTTTACGGACAAAGCTGTGAGCAAAGCTGTAGCTCGGAAGGAAATGGTTTATGAACTAAATGAACAGTTTGGCCACCAGCTAGCAGTTTGCACTAGGCAGCAAACGACATCCAATATAATTTGAGACATTATCGACCCGGGGATAGGGCAGACCACCAATCCAGATTCCATAAGGGATGCATTTGGGAGGTTTTATTGCTCTCTTTATATGGCCAATGACAGGAGGGATCAGGGGGATATCGAAGGGTACCTAAACTCCGTACCATATGAGAAATTTGAAAAGGAAGATCAGGAAAGCTTAGATAGCTCACCATGTTGGATGGAAATATGGCTGACCTTGAGTAGCCTAGCAAAGAGTAAAGTGGCAGGGACCAATGGCATCCCATCCGAGTTTTATGTCACCTTCACAAGCCAGTTGGAAAATATCCTTAATGAACAGTTCATATATATATTTAATGGAGGGCGACCCCCCGGGTCATGGTCATGAGCAAAAATTGTGGCTTTCTTAAAAAAAAAAAAAAACAGCACAATTTGGTTCATACCGCGCTATTACATTAATAAACTGTGATTCAAAGATTTACTCAAAACTGCTAGCGAGCAGATTAGCACCTATTATATACAAGGTTATCGCAGAATGTCAGCATGGGTTTGTCCCTGGGAGGTCCACAATAGACCACATCCAGAGAGTTATCACACTATTTGATATCACTACTGTTGCAGGAGACCCTGTGGCTCTGGTTAAGCTAGATGCAGAAAAAGCCTTTGATAGGGTCTCCTGGCAATATCTGTCGATTTCGAATGAAGTATTAAAATACCATGTTAAAAAAGGAACTGTTTGTACACAAGTCATGTCAGTTTTTAGCCCAGTTCAGCGTTTTCCCTCTAGCCTCATTTTACTCCAACAACAAAATCGTCTGCACCAACCTGGCCTCATTCCGCTCTCATATCTACAGGTAACCACCCTAGCATGTCAACCCTCAATATACCTTGTGCCACTGCCCTCTTAGCCCACAATCTTTAAGCAAGACATGCCTCAAACCTCCCCTAATACCTGAGTCATTTCGCACATTTAAACAACGTCTTATGCTGCAGATATGCCCATCCAGGCCTTTTTCTGAGCACGAAATAAATGCAACGTACATCCTCAATCACAGAACTTCTTGTACCCAATGCATTTCGGGCCGAAATTGGCCCTTCTTCAGGGGTTCACTGAAGCAGCATAAGAAGTTGTTTAAATGTGACCGCATCTTACGTGTGATCGTCTAAAGAGAAATAAACGCACTCATGAAATGTATTTGGAACATTTTGGAATGATTATTTTGGCTAATTTGGACTGTTTGGCAAACATATATGGTGAATGAATCCACAGGCTGTGCACCGGACTGGAGCGGAAACTTCGCTCCTCACTTTGATGTTGTACATTAGGTGGGATAACAGGGTGGATCCTGTTGTTCTGGTTGCACGCTATATCAGTTAATAACAGAGAAGATGTTTGAACATGGTAAAGAGAAGTTGAAAAATAATGGTGTGCACGGTAACATTTCTTTTGCTCACACAATATCTGTTGATTGCCATGTCCAGGATCGGGATAGGGGAGGGATTTATTCAAGCAACTAAACAACTATATGTCGAACCATCAGCGGCAGTGATGGTAAACGGTATACTCTCAAAAGAGTTTCCAATCTCCCGGGGTGCCATGCAGGGCTGCCCCTGTTCCCCTCTTTTGTTTGAGATCTATATTGATCCATTTATTCGCAGACTAGAAAACAATGGTCAAATACCAGCAATATGGTCTCAGAACTGGGCTACTAAGACCTTGGCCTATGCAGACGATATCGCTTTGGTGACGGCAGACCCACACTCTGCCTTGACGGTAATTGAAGAAGAGGCAGAACGTTTTGTACAGGTCTTGGGGTATGCATTGAATCAAGACAAGACCCAGGTTGTCCTCAATGATAAGATCAAGATGACGGACAAACGGGTGGTAGAAAAGACCAAATATCTAGGCATCTGTGTCACCTCCAGGCTAGATAATATAGTCAAGGAGAATCTGGAACCCGTAATGGGTAGTTTGAAAAAGGACCTCCAATGGCTTAACAACCTTCATTTATCCATTGGCGGAAGATGCAATGTCATAAAAATGCTCTTTCTTCCAAAAATCTTATATCTTTTTAGAGCTATATGTTTGGAATTCACACCACAGTGGTTTAAGATAATAGAGTATACATTCTCCCGATTGATTTGGGCACATTCACGACCATGACGTGCATTTAGGTTTCTCACTCTACCTAGGGATGGGGGGGCTGGCTCTCCCGAATATGAAACTTTATCATTGGGCCACTACACTAATATATAGCCAAGAGCTATTACAGACTCAATCAGATAATGAACGGATTGATAAAATTCCCTCCCCCTTTGAACTTATGTTAGGGAAAGAGACCAGCGGGTGTCTGTGGCGCCAGCTACATGACAGTTACTACAAAAAAGCCCAGTTCAAGACCCTCTTTAGTGTTTTTAAAGTATGGAGTGCCATACGGAGAGTATGCGGAATTGGTAGATTATCATTCTACACACCCTTAGGTAATAATTTTACACTTCCGGAGGTTTTTAGAGATGCTTGCAGGGGAAAATAGAAGAGGGCGGGAATCAATCGGATTGGTTGTTTTTTTTCCCTCACTGTCCTTCGATCCTTCGAAGAACTGAAAGAAGATTTTACTTTGGATTGGCAGGATTTTTTTAAGTTTCTCCAGATCAGAGATTTTCTCGTACGGAAAGGAGGGGGGCAGGCTAAATTTGAGAAAGTGGTAATCATTTAAAAAATAAACCAAGATAAAGTAAGCTCTATTGGGGAGATATACACACTTAGAAATGCAGCCCTCCCGGATGATTTGGACAAGTATTCCCAGAAATGGCAGGCGAAAGTAGGAGTGTCAGATGAGACATTCTTGTATGCTCTTGAGTTGTCGCAGTCGGTTTTCATGTCTACTAGGCTACCAGCACAGTTTTATAAAACTTGCTTTTTTTGTATTATACACCTGACAAAATCGCGAAATGGGGTGGAGGGAAGGGAACATGCTGTCCTTTCTGTGCACTTTATAATGCAGATAGTGTCCATATTTTTGCATCATGTAATGTTCTGCAAAAATGTATCAAGGATATTGCGAATTTTCTATCGGAAGTTTTAAAAATCGAAATAACATTGTCTGAGGATGTAATCCTACTACCGACTTCTGAGACTAACCGTCTATGGGAAGGGCATGAATTGATTTTTATCTCTATGGCGGTTTTACGATTGTGTATTGCGGCTGCCTGGCTGGATCCCAATGCCCTGGCTTTTCAACAATGGCTTGCCAAGTTGCTAGCAATGTGCAGTCTAGAAATAGCCATATACAGGCAAAAAGGGAGTAATCAGCATAGAAAAGGCATGAAAATTTGAAACCCTCTACGCATCTGGATTCAAACTCAAAGTGGGGAATGAAGATGAAGTAAGAATATGCACTTTATAGTATCTGCACATGCCACTTTAGGATAGTTTTTTGGGGGGTTATATTAGCTTTTTGTATCAAATGAAATGAATTGTATTATAATTAGGAATATGAGATGGAAGTAGTTTACCGTTTATATATGAAATACATGAAATAATATAATGAACTTCGGGATGTATTTGGTGTATTAAACCTTTTTCCTGTCTGAGCGGGGGGGTGGTTGGGCAGGGGATATGTGTGGGGTGAAAATACAAAATGAATAAAGATTGTGTAAAAAAATTAGGAAACCTTGTCTAGGCATATCCACTATATTTTTGGCGGCCTCACACTAAGGAAAACAAAAACGTGATGTTGGAATGCTTTGCAGCAATATCCAAGCTTTACCTCACTGATGAGGTGTAACAAGAACAAAACCAGTCTGGAATTGCTTGTGGTCCCTTCTGGAGAGTAGCCTCACTTGGTAGCTTGAGTGGATTGTGCACATGAGGAGCTGGGTCAGTACTGATTTTAATTTTTTCAATATTTGCACATTCACTGTCTAGAGTGGCACCATTTGAGAAAGAAATAGTTTGGAATGCAACCTGGAGTTATTGCTAAGTGCTTAGTCTATGTGCAAGCTTTTCTCATATCACCTTTTACGTGGCTGAAACTTTAGGAATCTCTGGGTTGCAGCAAAAGACCTACCACTAAGAAGTTCCCCCTTTCTCCCAATGTAAATAGTACCCCTCTCATATGAGGGCCAAACAGCTGGGATAGGAAAGGCCCAGAAATGTAGTGTGGAAATGTCATGAGTTTTGCTTTAAAATGAGGACGATTCCTGGGATGTAGGTAGCTGTGGCATTTGACACTGTGGTCATCTGTCACCCAAGGAATTCTACGAATCTTGAGCTTTTTTGAAAAAAAAGAGATGCAAGGGAAACCAAGGTGGTGTTATTTTCATGGCTTTCTGCAGGTTTTTGCTCCCGGAATGCTTTAAAAATATCATACCTATGTCTCAAAACACCGTGGGGCATATTCTCAAGGACACATCGCGTAGTTAGTGGCACTTTATCGCAGCCAAAGTGGCGATAAATTCATCGCACCATTCACAAGCTGGTGTTAACAGCCCATAACACCATTTCACCCGCGATAGCATCCACAAAAAACATCGCCACAGATGACCCCCTCAACTATCGCTAATGAGATGCAGAGTAGGTGTTCCCGAGCAAAAATCGGCGGCAACAGCACACCACAACATTCTCAACGACCAGCCCGATCAGCAATAAGACCACAAAACAGGCGATGAGGCGCGTTAGAAGCAGGAACCTAACACCTGCTCTGACCTGGTGTAAAGTCGGACGACAACCTGCACCATCAAAGGGAGACCAGTCCACACCCACACATGAAGAACAACAGATGCCATGGAGCTACTCACCATGCATCTCGGAGCCCCGAGAGGGCAACAACACCCTCTGCTACCCCCCCCAGGGCCCCAGCACCCCCCGCATCCCACCCTGACCACCAGAGAGGCAGCGCAGACAAAGACAGCAGACCCTCAGGAAATGCACCAGCCCCACAGACCTAACACCAGACAATGTCAATGCCCACTACAGGCTCAAAAGGACAACCATCCACCGCATCCGGGTCACCATTGCCCACAGGCTGACTGTACCAACACAGCGGACAACCAACATCCCTCCGCAGACAAAGCTGCTGGCTGTGCTGCACAAGTTGGCCTCCCGTACCCCCCAAACAACATCCGCCGGAGTCGGAGAAGACACACAGCCAGCCCCATCCAAGTTCCCCACACCTGTCCTGGATGCCATTACCAGCCAGGTACCCCAGTACCTAAACGTCCCCCACAATGTGATGGAACAGCTGGAGACCAAGCAAGGACTACACGCCATAGCAGGAGTCCCGCACCTGTTGGGGGCAATCCACCGCACACATGTGCAACTAGTGCCCCCTGCAGAAAAAACACACAATTACCACAACAGAAAGCACACGCATCCCACCAATATGCAGGCAATAGTGGACCAGTGGGGACCCTACACCAAGGTTGCAGCCAACTACCCAGCCAGTGTGCATGAGTCCAGCATCCCCCGACAGTCCATCATCAACCAGCGTTACCAGGATGGCACCCATGGAAATGCACTGCATGTAGGTAAGTACCAAATAAAAACAGCACACACCTCAACTCCACAATCATGCAACTCACAACACTGGCAATGCGCACGTCACAAAATCACATTCAACATGCCAGACAACATGCCCACCCACCAGACAACACAGCACAACTCACTGTGGCAAACTTGCTCAGCCATGTACATGAACCATCAACGGCATGGCACCGCAGCCACACAATAGTGGAATGTGGGGAGAGGTGGGAACCAGGTATGTGCGAAGGAGGCAAGTGACCCATGAATGAGAATGTACACAATGCCAACTGTGGCGGAGATGTCCTGGACAGATAGCAGTATGCAGACCACAGACATATCCATGCCCACATGCACTGCTGATGTGTGGAGTGCAGTGGACAGTGGACGCAACCATGTCACCACAGCCAGTGGGTAAGAAAGCGGAAATGTAGCTTGTGACATCCCCCCCTGCAAGCGTGTGCGGAGTGGCCTGGCCAGGCATACGCAAGGCCAGCGTAGGGGTGTGAAGAAAAAGCACGTAGCCCTGGGCATGGTCCTCTTCCGGAATGGCAAACGTGCCTGCCAGTGCGGCGCCTCCTAGTCCGCCACGAGGCCGACGCCCTCGCCATGAGCGCTGTGTCCTGCGAACCTATGCGCCTACTGCCCCGGGCCTACACTGCGGTCAAGTAGGTCACACATGTGGGACTGAGTCTTGATTTGGCAATGGCCAAGTACACACGCAAATGCCGAGTTTAACTCACTATACTCCCTTCTATGTGGTGACACGAAGTATGTGCATGGCATCCCAGCCACACGTGTCTGTGGGCCCTTGGAGACTACGCCTTCGGACTACACTTTGGGCCTGCAGGCCTCACACAAATCCAATCCAGTCTGTACCAGGCAGGACAAGGCATCGTTGCTGGCCAAACACCCGCTCAGCTCTGTCGCTACTGCTTCGGTCAGCCACGAGTCATCACCACATGCCATTTCAACTCTGTGTGTTAGTGTTCCAGGAGGAGCTTGCTGAACAGCGGTTGGCCCGTGCTGCCCGCTGCCTCCGGACCACACAGCGGTCGAGTAGGCCACACATTGGGAACTCTGTCATGAATCATTTATGGCCGAGCTGATAACATTGTACTGGCCACATCGCAGACTGCATCCCCTCCCAGCTCCGGTGCCACTAAATCTGTTCCCCGACATCCATGGACACTTACTTCTTGAGATCTGTTGGATACTGAGTCCATGGTTTGGGGGTTGTCTTCATCATCGTGTTGGTGATACTGACTATGTTGCCAAGACGAGGCTGTAGCATTCCACTCCTCCATTTGCCGCTTCCGGCCGGCTACTGCCCTCTGCATCATGCCCTGGTGGGGCCCTTCCACTGTCCCCCACAAACCTCAGCGACATTCACCTTCGACATCGACGAGGACCCGCTCCCCTAGCGTGGCACTATCTCACTGCACCGCAAGTCACCGTCCCGTGGCGGTGTGGCTGTACCCGCCGCAGTGCAACCGGGGCCACTAACTCTCTGCAGCTCAAATCATGGCCCCAACCTGAGGGCATGTCAGATGGCCTCGGTTCCAATGGCCTGGGGGGCCTCAACGCCATGTCTCTGTGGCCCTGCGCTGTCCGCTGCCTCCGGCCTCAACTGCGGTCCACCTGGGCTCACACATCAGATCGAGTCCTGGCCTGCCCGGACATCGCATCACCGCAGGATGCACACGCCACCACCGCCAGGACCAACTCCAAACGACAGGTGCCAGAGTCGTAAGTGTCTAACTGCCAGACTGTCAGAGTTGCTCACACCTGTCGTGGGTGCCATCATCAGCTTGATACCCTGCTCAGCCCTACAGGTGCCACTTACTCAGTGCACAACGAATCAAGGACCATTCTGCTTGCATATTGGGTGAACACTGTACTCTCTCCGGCTACCGTCATGATGCTTCACAGTTGTTTCTGTTATGCTGGTGTATTATGTTTCTGCTTCAATTGTGATCACTGTTCCAGTTGTTGCCTGCACCAACGAATCCCTGAGGGCTGGCTGACACTCACCCCACACACATCCAGCACATGCATCACTGTGCATGTGACCATGCCAATAAAGCTGTTGGGCGTACGTGCCCGTGGCCAGTTCAAGAGCTCTATGATTGTGTACGTGTGCTCATGATGTATGCATTCGGGCCACGGCCCCACAAATCACATTGTGCCGTGTGCAGAGGACGCAGCAATGTCACCGCAGCCAGAGTGTGGGACATTGCACATGTAGCTTTGTCGTCCCCCACTCAATATGTAAGAGGAGGGGACTGGGCCGGCGTGCGCCAGTCCAGCGTGGGGGTGTGGATGATTATCCCGTGGTTCAGGGTGTGGTCACTCATGGAAATGTGCAGATGCGGGTGTCTCTGTCGCAGTGTGGGTCTCCTTTGGGGAGTGTAGGTGGTCCATGATGGGACTTAGACACCCACGTATGTGATCTGGTTCAGCTTCCATGAGGTGGGACCCCACCCGCACCTGTTCGGACACCCCCTTCTGGCAGCCTGACACCTGGCCTTGGAGTGCGATGTGTGCTTGGGTGCACTGCTGGGAGCCAGCCGTGGTGGTGCGTGCATCCAGCTGTGTTGTCTGTGCATGGGGTGGGGTATCCTCGATGCAGCTGGGCTGCCCTGCTCCTGGGGGTCGATTGCCCGAAGATGTCCATGTACTGTTGTAGGGCGTCGGTGTCAGAAGTGTGGAGGTCCTCTTCAGAATCACTGTGGAGTTGTCTGGTCTGCTCTGCTGGAGGTGTTGTTTGTCCCTCTGCAATGTGAAGGGGGGATGCTTGTTGACATTGTGTTGGCATGTATGTTCACGCATTAGTCAGGTTTACATACAGACTGCATGTCAATGTACATTGTGACTGTTTGGGAGGGGCGGACTGTCTGATGCGGGACAGTGGACATTTAGACTACATGACGTAGGTGTGGTTGTACACGTCCATTTGCATCTCAAAGTTCCCTGCTAGGTCAGATGTGATTGGCCATTTCCTACGCAATGGCCCAGTTGTGTCCTCTGTTCTGCAGTGTAAGTGTTGCACTGTGTACCACATTGTCGTCCATGTGGATGTGCTGCCATTGCTATGTGTGTGTGCTGCATTTTGGGAGGGTCCCACCTGCAGCTGTGATTTTGCTGCCCCTTATCCCTTGGAGGCGGTGTGCCTTTGACTTTTGGGCTTTTACGGTGCTGTGATGTTGGCGACTTGGGTCATTTGTGCTCTTGGACGGTTTTTGTACTCTTGTGCATTGTTTGTCTGCAGATGTCTTGTTGCCGTCAGTGGTTGTTTGTGCAGGTGGATGTGTCAGAGTGTGACCTGCTCCTTCCCGGATGTGGTCCACACTCAGCCACCTAAGTCTCGTGGCGTGCACAATGTCATGGTGATTGTACTCCGGCCATGCTGCTCGTCATGTGGTGTCACTTGCATTGTCAGTGTGGCTCTCACATACGCATCTTTGCTGTCTTTCGCACAGGTGCATGTGTGTGTCGTGGACTTGGTGATGTGTGGAGTGTGACCCCTTTGGGCACAAGGTGGACGGCAGCCTACTTGATGTTTGTATGTGTGCTGCAGTGTGCAACGGGGATCAGGGACATGACCCAGGGTCATTGTGGGTGTGCGGTGTGCTACACGTCGTTGTGCATGTGTGCCATTGTGCCCGTCCCCCCAGTCCCTGTTCGTTACTCACCCTGTTAATGTTGTGTCCGGTCATGTCGTGTTGTATCAGGACTCCAGACTCCTTGCACCGTCTCCGCACTGATGACTGTGGCCGCCATTTGCTCCAGCTCCTCCTGTGGCGCTGGGCTCCCACCTCCATTCGCCGTTGCTGCCTTCCTGTTGGCAGCGGGTTTCTGCTTGGTTTGACTTTTCACATCATACCAGCGCATCTTGGCCTCATCGACGCTCCAACTGCATTCACGATGGAATGCCATTTGTCCATCTGTGTTGCCAATGACACGGTGGAGATGACGGACAGTTGTTGTTCGTGCTCTGTCACCTCTGTGGGACGGTCAGGTTGTCATGCGGACTGTGCCCCGTCTTCCTCTTCCTCTTCTCCTTGGCCTTTCCCGATCCCGAGGTTCCTTGCTGGTGGTCTGTGGGGCTTGTGGGGTTCGCGTTGACCTGGGCACTGGTTCCGGGTGCATCCATGTTGCTACGCAGTTTATTTCGTTTTTGTTGATTTTTTTTCTTGTTCTGCTTTTATTGTGCATTTTCCCTCATGACGCGTGGGTATTGCAGCCCTGTCGCTGGTTATTGCTGATTATTTATCGCGGTTGGCCTCATCGTGACTTTATTTGCGTTAGTGTTTCGTATTTTTGCGGCGTAGCGTTGATTTTAACGCGGACATTTGACGCGTTATCGTGGGACTATCGCATGGTGCCGCCAGGTTGAGAATGCTATGTTAACACGGCGTTGTTTTCCCGTGATGGACTGCGATATGCAAAGTTGCGTTATGCTAAATTTGCGATGGTTATCACACGTTCTTGAGAATATGCCCCCCAGTTTCCATTCACCATACATAGGAGCTGTCTGCAATATTTGGCCTGGGGTAATATTGAGCCAATGGTTGGATGAAAATATAAGTGATTGAGAACATAGATAAATATAGGGTTAATGTGATTATAGATTCATGAATTGTTAAATAGGTGACTGCCTTGAAGGAAGGCTTGTTGAATTTTTGAGTACAAACAAGAAAGGATTAACAAGGGAGTGCATAGATGAACGCAGAGAGGTTGTACCAATCGCACAGGATGAGGTCTCAGATAGCAGTAGCAACAAAGCTACAAAAATAACATGAATTACCAATATTTGGTAAGTGCAAACGTTACATTAGGACTTG
Source organism: Calotriton arnoldi (assembly GCA_963921515.1). Lineage (NCBI taxonomy): Eukaryota > Metazoa > Chordata > Amphibia > Caudata > Salamandridae > Calotriton > Calotriton arnoldi. The sequence goes on from CAWUFW010018236.1 coordinate 139,001, forward strand.
GCGCAATTGTGTCTGGAATGCCAACAATGTATATAAAGAATTATGGCAATTATTAACTTACATTATACAGTGGGTAGGCGCTGATGTGCTGACATCGCCTACAATATGTCAAGAGTTATTGCCATCATGCATGTTCAACACAGGCGTCCGCGCCAACATTCACAGAATAACCAGAATATTTAAATAGTTATCAACATTAAACATGTTTAGAGGCGACCTATTACTCAGTAAACCTTAAGAAATGTTCAGATTTATATCATAACTCATTAATCCTAACTGAATGCTTGCATGGTTCACTTTAAACAGGAATCATTCGTTTTTATTTAAGTATATTAAGCAATATTTAGTGCATGTTCAGATTTCCACTGGAGAAACTCAGAGAAGGAGCATCAAGGAATTCCTGGGGCAGCTACGCTGAGGAAGTTGGACCTATATGAGGAATGGCTGCCTGCACAAAGATGTTCTATAAGAAACCATCTTTGCAGGATTCCTGGAGCATCACAGTAGACAGGGCTTAAATGTTCAAATAATCATACTTTCTAAAGGAAAATGTTTCCAACTGAAATAAAGAGTGGGACTTCCTGATACTGAACAAAAGGGAATGATAGTTGTGAAAGGGGAGAAGTGTAGACATGATTAGACATCCGCACATCCACAATCATTTGTCTTCTATTTGCATACCCACAATCTCTGCACAATCATAAGTTCGTCAGGATCCTATTTAGTGGAACAGAAAACAAATGTTTGATGTTTGCTGTACTAAATGCTCTTTGTAAAATGATATATCCTTTACTCAATTAAGGCTATGGTTCATTGTGCCAACTTTCATCATAATGAATAACTTACTCTGTATTTAATTGCCCTTTGCCTGGCAATAAAGGAATAATAAATTATTGCTGGGCTTATGAACATACCGTGATTCACAATTCTTGCACCAATATTTTCTTATTGGGAAGTAATTAATGACTGTAGAGCTGTTTTATGCATCAGCTGTGTTTTCGCAACAGTTACTTTGGAAACAACACCTAATAAGTGTGCGTGTGTTGCAATCTGAAAGAACTGCAGGAATCTGAAGCAATATTTATGATATCAAGATTAGGGGTGTGTAATTTGCACAATTACGCAAAATGACAGAAAACATTTGCAAAATGAAGCGAACAACAAACCCGACATTTAGTGCTATTTTTTCGCACAAAATGAGAAAAAGGAAGCAAGGACAAATTTTATGCTAAAAAATTGCAATAAATTGCATATGATGCGAGCAGTAGCTGCTCGAGTTCTGTTCGTTTGTTGTTACTGTGCTCCCGTGATAGGATTTTTATCTGAGCATATGGAAAATTACAAGGCGTGTCACACTAGCATAACTTATGGCACTTCACTAATAGCGTAGCACAAAATGCTGGAAATTATGCAAGATTATGGTAGAGTGAGAAATTGGGTTGTTTGTTGAGTCACAATCCTTGTCAGAGTAAAACCACAAATGTTAGCAAATTAACCTGTGCCTAACCCTCTGGTAGCTTAACTCAAAAGCAGTCAGGCTTAACTTAAAGACAATGTGTAAAGGATTTATGCAGCACACAGACAGTAAAAAGTGAAAGCACAACACAAGAAAAATCCCACACTAACTTAGAAAAATATAGTAAATTTTAATAAATTATTTGACATCAAAAGAACAAAAATCCAATCAGTAGAACCGGAGTAATGAATTTTTAAAGTTTAAGGTAAAAGGTAGCGCTGGAAAGATCAAAGCGCCAACCACGGACATCTAGTCACACGAGACTGGGTCAATGTCAAAAAATATGGCCGACTGCGATAAAGTGTGTGTCGGATACAAAAGGTGGATTGGGCCTGGTCAGTTCTTACCTTCGGACTTAGAAGAAATTTCAACAAGAAGTTGCTTGAGAAGTTAAAGTTCAGAGGGGCAAGGCTGCAAGAGGTGTCTGAGGAGGAGGCACTGTCATCGTGAAGCCGCTGTACGAAGTCGTGGAGAAGATTTCTATGTTGGCACTCAGTCTCCTTTTTGGAAGTTGAAAATCTCCAGTGAGACGAGACTGGAGAGTGTAGCCAGCTAGAGTTCCACGAGGCCCCTTGGCAAAGGACCACTGAACAGGATTTGTGCTGTTGAAAAAAACGTACTGGGAGCAACTGTTAGGTCAGGCTGATTGGCCATGCACCTTAAGTGGCTAGACCAGCAGGTTAGGTCCGACCTTCCCTCACTTCCCACAATAGTTTTTAGCCCTTGGAGTCACTTTGATAGCCCTGGATTACAGGAGTGGAACTGGGCTCAAACAGCAGGGTAGGCCTCTGAACGTTCACAGCAGGCTTCAGGCAGCAAAGCAGTCCTTCCAGGTGCAGCAAAGCAGTCTTCTGAGGCAGTCCTCTGAGAATTCTTCGACAGGTCCACAAAGTGAGCTGAAGAGTGGTCCTCAGGGTCATATTGTTATACCCAATACCTTCTTTAAAGTAGGAGACGTTTCTAAAGAATTCCCTTTGAAATGCTTGAATTTTCCTGTTTCCCCTGCCCTGGCTCCAAGATGGTTGCATGAACAATGAAGGGTGACAAGTCTTTTGTGTGAAGGCAGAGCACAACCTATTCAATTGCAGGTTTGGCTGTGCCCAGCTCCGCCCCCCATCCTGCCAATGATGGTGCATCCAGGCAAACCTAATCTCTCTAATGTGTGGCTGTATGGGAGTAGTAAACAATGTCCAACTGCCAATTACACCCAGTCATGTGACCCAGGAACAGGCTGCAGGCACCAAATAGATAGGGCAGGAAAATGCCAACTTTCTGAAAGTGACCTTTTCAAAATTGTCACTTAAAATCTGACTTTGCCATTGAAGAAGGTTTTAAATCAAGATTTCTCAGACATCAAAGATGAAATGTTTACCTGTTCCCAATCAGAAATGGTCACGTATTAAGTGTAATAAGGCAACCCAATGTTATCCTATGGGAGAGGTAGGCCTCACAGTAGTGATAAATGAATTTAGGAGTTTTTCACTACCAGGACATGTAAAACCTAAAAGTACCTGGCCAACCTTTTAATTACAATGGACTCTGCCTATGAGCTACCTTGGGCCTACCCCTGGGATGGCATATACTACAAAATAAGATTTTAAAGCTTAGCAAGGGGATCATATTGCCAAGTGGATTTGACAGTTTTAAACTGCATTCAGGCTGCAATGGCAGATCTGGGAAATGTTTTAAAGGGCTATTTAAGTGGGTGGCACAGGAAGTGCTGCAGGCCCACTAGTAGCATTTAATTGATATGCATGGGTATATATTATACCACGTTATAAGAGACTTATAAGTTAATTAAATATGCCATACAGTGCAAGCCAATCATACCATATTTAAAGGGAGAGCACAAGCACTTTAGCAGTGGTTAGCAGTGGTAAAGCGCACAGAGTGCTATGGGCGAATAAAAACAAATTCAGAAAAAATATGAGTGATGAAGGACAAAAAGTTTAGGGATGATCCTGCAGAGACGGCCAAGTCAAACAGGTAGCATAACAAACATTTAATACAAGCTAAATCAACATAATAAAAACACATGAGACACACACACACATATATATATATTCACTGAAAAAACCATAGGTTTTAGGGACAGTTATAGTTAGTTGGACATTGCACTCGTACAAAACCCGTGAAATTCCCCGTTATAGTTAGTTCAGGTAACTATAACTCGCGCCCCGCAATGCACTGCTGATGACGTCACATATTACATCACTCATGACATGGTCAGTGACATCACTGATGACATCACTGATGACATCTCAAATGACATCACTGATGACATCACTGATGACATCATCCATAAGATAATTTGATGCATCTTCTCACACCCTAATATAACTTTTGATACACCCACTGTAAATTACAGACTGCCATTGTCAAAACCATAGACACTCCAACACCAATTACTATATACACACTCACTGATTCTTAGGTCTACACACACACAGTTTAAATATGTTTAATATATATAGAGAAAGGCGTATTGAAGAATGAGTGGGTGTATAAGTGTCTGAAAGGATGATTTAGTAGGTGCGTGACTAACTCTATAAGTGAGTGATTAAACGTATCTTACTGAATGCATGGGTTAGTGACTAAACTGGGTGAATGTCTGTATCCGTCTGTCTGTCTGTTGTTGTGTAAGTGGCTACATGGGTTTGTGAATAGCTACATGAGTGTCTATATGAGTTATTGATTGGTTGTGTGAGTATCTGTATGTGTGCCTGAGTGTTTGTGTGGGTGGGGTGTGTGCGACTCTGTGCATAGATGTGTGAGTGGGTGATTCACTGGGTGGATGGTTTCAAGAGTGCATCTGTGATGGGTATGGGTGGGTAAGTGTGTGTAAGAGTGTGTTAGTGAGTGAATGTATGTCCCAGTGGTACATGTGTGAGTAACTACATATGTGAAAGGCAGTTTATATGTGTGTTGGAGTATATAAATAGCTAAAAGCGAGAGTGTGTGATTGTGAGAGTGACTGTCAGGATGAGTGTGTGCTTGTATCAGAGATTGTATAAGAGCGTAAGAGTGTGCTAGTATTTGTATGAGTAAGTGAGCTGGTGTGTGTATAACTGTATAGGTGAGTAAATGGGTGTGTGCTTAATTTTTTGCATGACTGACTAGGTGTGTGAGTACCTCTATGGATGAGTGGCGGTGTGTGAGTGTTTATATAGGTGTATGAGTGCATATAATAGTCCTGTACTGAGTGACTATAAGTAAGAGTGATTGTACGGGTGAGTGAGTAGATGTGTGTGTGTAGACCTAAGAATCAGTGAGTGTGTATATAGTAATTGGTGTTGGAGTGTCTATGGTTTTGACAATGGCAGTCTGTAATTTACAGTGGGTGTATCAAAAGTTATATTAGGGTGTGAGAAGATGCATCAAATTATCTTATGGATGATGTCATCAGTGATGTCATCAGTGATGTCACTGACCATGTCATGAGTGATGTAATATGTGACGTCATCAGCAGTGGATTGCGAAGGCGCGAGTTATAGTTACCTGAACTAACTATAACGGGGAATTTCACGGGTTTTGTACGAGTGCAATGTCCAACTAACTATAACTGTCCCTAAAACCTATGGTTTTTTCAGTGAATTTCTAAGGTTTTTTAAATGCTATTTTCTAACTATAACGTGCCTGAAACCTATGGTTTTTTCAGTGAATTTCAAAGGTTTTTTAAATGCTAATTCCTAACTGTAACGTGTCTGAAACCTATGGTTTTTTCAGTGAATTTCAAAGGTTTTTTAAATGCTAATTCCTAACTATAACGTGTCTGAAACCTATGGTTTTTTCAGTGAATTTCAAAGGTTTTGTAAATGACAATTTTTAAATGTATTAATTGTTTTATTTATTTTTTTGATACTGATTTACAACATTTTTTTAAACTATTTATTTTTAGATATTTTATTTTTTAAATTACATTGTAATTACATTATACATTACATTACAAAATATACTTTCTCAGAATGAATTACTTTAGTTTAAATACTTTGCAAATAGGCAATAGACTTTTAAGTACAGTAGTTACAGTTGTTGCAATGGGCAACACAATTTCAAAAACAATGCAACATTGAGCTCAATGTGAATTTCTAGTTAAATGCAATTAGTTACTTTATGGATTACTTTTCTAACCACAGGACTGGATCCTAGTTGAGTAAAAACGTTTTGGTTACAGTAGTGATTTTTAAGGAATATTATTGTATTTTAAAAGTTGACACAGAAACTTTTTCACATAGAATCACCAATGTTATCCTATGGGAGGAAATTCACTTAGCAGGTAAGTAGTGTTATCGTTACTTTTTCTTACTCAGTGGTGGATCCTGGATCCAGCACTGGTGCATCTCCTGTAAACTGTTGAAAGAATGCGTTTAAGTCACACAGGCGATTTTTAAGGAATATTTGTAGTTTGTGAAAATCGACACTTTGAAACTTTTCTGCTGAAAACCAGACAATGGATTCCTATGGAAGAAAATTCAAGTTACTGGTAAGTACGGTTAGAATTACTTTTCAGGGTCAGTGCTGGGCTAAAAGATGCAGCACTGGGTTCTCTCCTGATAACAGGTGAGTAAATCGGAATTCATAGTTCGGCTGATTTTAGAGAAATATTATAAAGTTCCAAAACTCCACACTTAGAAGAATTTCCAAGTGAAACCAGTCAATGTTAGCCTATGGAAGGAAATACAAGTTACTGGTAAGTACGGTTAGAATTACTTTTCAGTGTCAGTGCTGGGCTAAAAGATGCAGCACTGGGTTCTCTCCTGATAACAGGTGAGTAAATCAAAATTCGTAGTTCGGCTGATTTTAGAGGAATATTATAAAGTTCCAAAACTCCACACTTAGAAGAATTTCCAAGTGAAACCAGTCAATGTTAGCCTATGGAAGGAAATTCAAGTTACTGGTAAGTACGGTTAGAATTACTTTTCAGGATCGGTACTGGGCGCAAAGATGCAGCACTGAGGTCTCTCCTGATAACAGGTGAGTAAATCGGAATTCGTAGTTCTGCTGATTTTAGAGGAATATTTGTAAGTTTCAAAAATCGACACAGAAACTTTTTCAGCAAAAAGCAGGCAATGATATCCTGCAGAAGGAAATTCAAGTTACTGGTAAGTACGGTTATAATAACTTTTCAGGATCAGTACTGGGTTCAAAGATGCAGCACTGAGGTCTCTCCTGATAACAGGTGAGTAAATCGGAATTCGTAGTTCGGCTGATTTTAGAGGAATATTTGCACAATGGTGAATAAAGGGGTGGGGCCTGAGGATACATGTCTGCAAACACGCCCTGTGGCGCGTTTTAAGTTGGAGAATTAATTCCTCCTCAATCTCGAGGGTCCCTAGGGGCCAACTAGCCCACCAGGTACCTCCAGTATGTGCCAGAGAGCTGCATTGCAGAGAGGTGTTCAGAGGCCATGCCCCTTTTACAACACTCTGCAACGCAGCTCTGTGGCGCTTACTGGAGGTACCTGGCGGGCTAGTTGGCCCCCAGGGACCCTCAGGATTGAAGAGGATTTAATTCCCCATCTTAAAACACGCCACAGGGCCTGTTTGCACACATGTCACCTGAAGCCCCGCCCCCTCCCTTCACCACTGTGCAAACGCGCCCCGTGGCGCGTTTTAAGTTGGGGGATTAAGTACCCTTGAATCCTGAGGGTCCCTGGAGTCCAAGTAGCCCACCATGTACCTCCAAAAAGCGCCACAGAGCTGCGTTGCAGAGAGGTGTAAAAAGGGGCGTGGCCTCTGTACACCTCTCTGCAACGCAGCCCCCTGGCGCATACTGGAGGTTCATGGTGGGCTAGTTGGCCCCCAGGGACCCCCAGTATTTAAGGGGAATTCGTTCCCCATCTGCAAACGCGCCAGGGGGCGCGTTTGCAGAGTGGTAAAGGAAGGGGGCTGGGCCTGCGGCACGATCGTCTTTTTTGGTTTTTCGAAGGGGGCTGTATGGCCCCCTTCCTTTTTCCTATTTTTGGGCCCTGGGGACCCCATCCCCCAGGGCCTTACCCCTTTTTTTTTTTTTTTTAAATTAAACCGGAAGGGGGCCGCGTGGCCCCCCTCCCGTGGCCGAATCCGGCTCCGGGGACCCCATCCCCCGGGGCATGGCCACACTTTTAAATAAATTTTTATGGAGGGGGGCTGCGTGGCCCCCCTCCTCAGGCCTCCTTTTGCACCGGGGACCCCATCCCCCGGGGCAGGCCTTTATTTATTTATTTTTTTATTTTTTTTAAATTATTTTTGGGGAGGGGGGCTGCGTGGCCCCCCTCCCGGGTCACTACTTTCCCCGGGGACCCCATCCCCCGGGGCTGGACTCTATCCTTTGGGGTCCGTGGGGGACCCCAACTCCCCCACGGACCCTGCCGGCTCCCCGCCTCCTGCGGGAGCCGGCATTGCTTTTCCACATGGGGAGCTGCTAACATGCAGCTCCCCATGTGGAAAAGCAATTTGCTTTGGATATTGGAAGCGAGAGCAGGTCTCTTGCTTCCAATATCCAAAGCAGTTTGCTATGACAGGACGGGAGCCGCGAGGCTCCCGTCCTGTCATAGCAAACTACAGTGTCCCGGGGTAGGCACCCCAGGACACTGCAGGAGCCGGCCCTGGGGGTGGCGGTCCCCAGGGCCATTACAGGCTCCAGGAGGGGGCCGCGCGGCCCCCTCCCTCCATCGACAAAGCCCCAGGGAGGTGGTGGTCCCCGGTGTTCTGGGGGTCCGTAATGGACCCCAATATTGAAATTTTTAGTGCCCCGGGGAGGTGGCGGTCCCTGGGGCGTGTGGGGGGGCTTGAGCCCCCCCACACTGGTAATTTAAAAAAAAAAAAAAAAAAAGAAGCCCCGGGGGTGGTGGTCCCCGGGGCTTGGGGGGCCTTCGAGGCCCCCCAAAATTAAATATAAACCCACCCCCCGCATGCCCCCGGGACTTGGCCCACCCGGGGGCAAAATAGCATCGAAGCGCAGGAGACCGCGCTTCTATTTCTTTTTTTTTCAGCGGGATTCGCGCACCCTAAGCGCATCCCGCCGATTTTTTTTCTTAAAAATGCTTTTTCTGCCCAGGGGTCCTTGTGGGACCCCTGAGCAGACCTAGGGGTCAGGGTGTTTCTACCCTGCCCCCTTTGTGCGTTTTGCGCACTTGTTTCTTTTTTTTTCTCGGCGGGATCCACGCACCCTAAGCGCATCCCGCCGATTTAAAAAAAAAAAAATGCTTTTTTCTGCCCAGGGGGTCCTTGTGGGACCCCCTGAGCAGACCTAGGGGGTCAGGGTGTTTCTACCCTGCCCCCTTTTTGCGCTTTGCGCACTTGTTTCTGTCCCTCGGTTCTACCGAGGGACAAAATGGCTGCCAACACTTCCTGATTTGGAGTGTTGACAGCCAATTAGCATGCAGCTCGTGATCGGGAGGGTACGCGGACCCTACTCGGCCATAGATATATATGTGATTTTATTTGTGATTTTCTCAGAAACTACTGAATGGATTTACACCATTTAAGCAAAAGGCATGACACTGAACCAAGGTCTACCTCTTTGCCAAATTTGGTGTAATTCCGTTCAGCAGTTCGGGCTGTAGCTGCGACTAAAGGTTCCTATGGAAAAATGAATGGGGAAAACGCGTTTTGGGACCCCCCTTTTTTCTCGGCCCCTGCTTGACGAATCACCCCGAGACTTTCAGGATAGGAGCGGACCGGAGCGCCCCAACAAGTTGGAAACTTTCGCAAAGATTCGTCAACCGGCGCCAACGTTATTTCAAATAGAATGTTGCGGATTTCCTATGGAAAATAGGTCCTAACTATAACTATCTACTGGCGACCGCCAGTAGGTAATATATACGCACATATATATATATATATATATATATATATATATATATATATATATATATATATATATATATATATATATATATATATATATATCCTTGGTACACCGCTCATACACCATAAAGTTCCTCGGTTCAAGCATATATATACATATATTCACAAAAAATAAGAAAGGTTACAGCTAGGTTATAGTTAGGGGCAGATTTTACTCATACAAAACCAGAGAAATTCAGCCGTTATAGTTAACTGAGTTAACTATAATTCGTGCCCCTGCAATGCACTGCTTATGACCACACATATTACATCACATGACATGACATGGTCAGTGACATCACTGATGACATCACTGATGACATCTCAAATGACGTCCTTGGGGGCCAATTACCCCTCCTTTTACCTCCAGTAAGTCCGATACAACAGGATAGCTGAGATCTGATAGCAGGCCATGGCCCCCTTTCTCCATCACTCTGCAAACGTGCCTCCTGGCGCACTACTAGTAGGAGGATGAAGTCCCCTTGACTATTGAGGGTCCTTGGGGGTCACATATCCCTCCTATTACCTCCAGTATGTCCCATATAGCAGGATTGTTGAGATCTGATATGTGGTCAAGATACGTGTCTCCTAACCCATTATCTGTTTTTGCACTCTTTTCTTCCCACCCCCAAACCAATGCAACAAACAATGGGGCGGGCTTAACTTTTCTATGAAGTCGTGGCCAGCCAATCAGGACCTTGCTTTCGTACAGGTGTTTGCGGATCAGCAGCAAGTGGATCCATGCAGGATCTGCATCCCTATATATACAAATTTGTTTCCCACTTATTATCTCAAAAACTACTGAACGGATTTACACCAATCACAAAAGCATAATTTGCGGACCAAAAGCTAGTTTTTCTGCCAAATTTGGTATAATTCCATCCAGCAGTTCGGTGTGCAGCCGACGCAGTTAAAGAGTCTATGAGAATTAACAAGGGGAAAACACGTTTTGGGACCCGCCCGTTTTTTCAGCCCTCGCTTCATGGACCACCCTGAACCTTTCCAGACAGCAGCTCAAGTGAGTAGCGTATTAGTTTGCCAACCAGTGCCAAGGATATAAGCAAGTCAAAAACTGCTTTTTTATAGAAATTAGGTACTACCAATAACGCTATATATATATGTATGTATGTGTGTGTGTATAGTCTTTATTTTCGATCACACAGATCATAAAAGACAGTTACAATCTTAATTTAAAAACAGTTCAAGGTATTAAAAATATAATTAAGATCAACAATGTTTAGCTCAACACTTAACTTAGTCGTAAAAAGTGGAGTTAATATGATTACATAAAAGGTTGTTTAAAAATTCTTCTATAATATGACATACATAAAACCGATAAAAGATGTACAAATATAAAAAGCTAATGCCTAGCCATTTGGGCAAAAAAAGTGCAAGTGCAATTCAATAGATCAGCAATTATACACATTAATAGACAATTGCAGGACATTAATTTCAAAGCGATACAGCAGTTATCCATTGTATTTTGTTATTCCATCTTAACCAAATGGTTATTTGTTACATACTTAGCTGTACCCTCTTCTTTTACTACGGGCTACTACTTGAACTAGTGTCTAGCATCTTAAGCCTTTTGGCTCCTATCCTCCACACCCAGCCTAAAAATTTAGCAATCGAGATCACACATAGCTCGTTGGTATTTGACCTCATAAATCTAAGCGCTGTGGAGTAAGACCTGGTGCCCAGGGTAATACATAGGGGTCTTAACCATTTGTCCCGTGGGGCTTTGTAAGCGGGACAAACAAAAAGAATGTGTGGAATTGACTCTTCCTGCTCTGTACATAAATAGCACTTGTTATCGTTGGTAGTGTGCCATCTTTTTGTAAACGATTTTATTGGGAGCGAGCCAACTCGAAATTAAAAAAATAGTCTCCTGTCAATAGGCTTGGTGATCACGTCCCAGTAGAGCTCATACATAGGGCAGGTCTTATGCTCTAAAAAAGAGTCGGTCAGGGAGCCGTGCTCGGTGGTGCGTGGGCTACTTGTAATGACCAGGGACCAATATAGCTCCTTAAGTTCTCGTTTGGTTGGGAATCTCTGACCTTCTGGGTTTTCCCACAGATTACTCAGGCCCATCTTAACTAAAGTACTCTTCACCTTTTGTAGCCAACTAATCTTACCTGAGGTGTCAGCCTGTCTAACGTCCTTCAGAGCTTTTGCGTAGTGTGATAGTTCAGGTGTAGACCATATTCTACCCCAGTAGGCTATCGGTCTAAACCTTGCTATCTCCTCCAGGCGATTACATCCTAAATCATAAAATAGGGGCTTCAATGGCGTACTTTGCGGAAGGCCTATAAGGCCTCTCACAAACTTGTTTTGGGCTAAGGATATTGATGTTAAGTTATCAAAGCCCCAGAGTTCTGCCCCATATAAAGTGGCTGCTACGACTTTATTGTTGTAGATCTGCATTGCAGGACCAATGGGCTTGGTTTGCGAGGACTTATGTTCCCTCAGTAGTGCGCCAGCTATTTGGCGATGCTTAAGGGCCAAGGTCTCAATCTGAGGTTTCCAATTTAGTTTTCTCCCAAGTGTTATCCCTAAATAGTTAAAGATGTCAGTCTGCTCGAGGATGTCCTTGTTTAAAGTTACTCTACCCTTTATTGCTCTGTGTTTGTGAAGGACCATGAATTTAGTTTTGCTTGTATTAATTAAAAGACCTCGATCCTTGCAAAAAGTCTCAAACCGCATCAACGCCCTCTGCAGCCCACTTTGCATTTTTGAAATAACCAACGTATCGTCCGCGAACATAAGTATCGGGACTTTGGAGCCTGCAAGTGAGGGGGCGTCAGTCGGAAACGAAGAAAAGTAATCAACAACCCCATTTAAAAATAGGGAGAATAAGGTTGGGGCCATTACACACCCTTGACGAACCCCTTTGGATACAGGGAACCGATCTGTAATGTTGCCCTGTGAGTCCCAGCGTACTTGAGCATAATTAGCTTCGTGTAATCTGACAATGATCGATAGTAGCTCAAGAGGCATGCCCAGGTCCCTTAGGACCTCCCACAGCTTCTTCCTGGGTACAGTGTCGAAAGCGGACTTGAGGTCTACAATGGCTGCATAGATTGTGCCTCCTGCTAACACCACCACCCGCCAGTAAATTAGAATGAAACGGAACACCTGGTCAACAGTGCTCAGATGAGCACAGAATCCAGCTTGGAACGGAGATAGTATGTCGTTCTCTATGATCCAGTTTTGAATTCGACCCAGCACCAACCTTGCCATGATTTTCTGGATTGAGTCTACAAGACTGATTGGTCTGTAGTTGCTGGGACTGGATCGGTCGCCCTTTTTGTAGATCGGCAGAATTTCTGCTCCACGCCACGATTCTGGAATGGGGGCTCCGTTAGCGATCCCATTTGCTAATTGCTGGATGTACCTTTGCCAAATATCAGGATCATGCAGGAACAAATCTTCCGGAATGCAATCGGGGCCCGGGGCTCTACCGCGAGGTATTACTCTTAACGCTGATTCGACCTCATCTAGATCAAAGGTTAACCTAGTGTCCGTACATGGAACTTGAAACAGTTCGTCTGTCCCCTTCACCTCATCAGCAGCAAATTGTGCCTCAAAAAGAGTGACCCACTGCTCTGGTGCCACATAATTTTGTGGGGTCGGAGCTTGACCACCACTACCCCATTTGACCAGGTGCCAAAACTTTTGGGAATTTTTCACAGCACTGGCCTGTAGAAGGTCATGCCATCTAAGTTCATCCTGCTCTTTCTTTGCTTTTTGCTGGATCACTCTATAGTTCTTCCATGCCAATCTAATTCTACCCATTTCCTTCGATTTTATAGCTAAGGCCAAGGTCCTGTAGGCTTCTCTGCACGACTTGTTATACCAAGTAGCGTGTTTTATGTTAACTTTGCCATGCTGACTACAGGGCTTTGTAGAATGAGTTTTGATTTTATCAAAAAGGTCTTTGTGGGCTCGACTTATGAACTCATTTGGATTGGCCTGAGTGATGGTGAGTTGGAGGGCTGCTGTGGAGTTCTCGACTTCTGCCCTGATCAAAGCAAGTATTTGTCCGTTATCCATAATGCGGTCCCATTTGACCCGCCTCATGTCGTTGCAAATCAGTGCGTTGGCTGTCGAACACTGAGCTACCTGTGGCTTGGACGTTACTAAACCTTCGGCTGACATCTTTAATATAAGAGGATTATGGTCGCTTTCTACTCTTTCAATGACCTCCATGTCGATATGGAGCGGCCAGTGCTCCAAATTTAGAAGAAAATAATCAATACGGCTCCTTCTGTGGCCATTACAGAATGTGTAGGAACCATTCCTGTCCGAGGGAACTCTGCTGTTGACTGCCCTAATACCCCGCTCCATGCACAATGCTTTAAGATGTAGAGCGGCCTCCGTCCATTTCTTGATCAGGGGCAGCTCTAACATGGGGATGTTCCACTGTGAATCTTCCTCCTCAATGAGATTACCGTCGTCCTGGTCAAGGGGCTCGAAGGTGGTGTTAAAATCACCTGCTATGACAAGGTTGCCTGGTCTACAACCGTTGTCAATGTGGTCGTCTAATAAAGAGACGATATTGGATTGTCTCCCTCCTGCGCAACCTCTAGCATACACATTGAATATCGTTAATTGGGTGTGCGAATTTGACCAAAGGCGAATTGCCATTATGTCTGGGTTGTCATTCGGGATTTCTTCTACCCTATAGCAGGAGCTCTGTTTAACCCAAATTATTAGTCCAGCTGATGGTCTGCCCCGCTGACCACCAATAGCAGATTAAAAAAAATTAAGATAGCCTGGGCGGTAAATTGGATTGAGAGACCATGGGGCATATTATCAAGGGCTCTATCGCCGCTTTAGCAGGACTTTTTCCGCTAAAGCGTCGATAATTCAAACGCCCTATTAGCAAGCTGTCGTTAACTGCTGTTAGCGACAGCTTCTAGGCGATAGCGACCGGTTGGGTGCCGCTTTGCATGCCAGCGATATTTATCGCTAATGGCATGCAAAGTAGGCGTTCCCAACCTAAAAGCGACTGGAAACAGTCGCTAAGGTCGCTATCGCCTATTAGCGAGGCAGGGAGGTGATTAACGAACCAGCGCTAAACACGTTTAGCGCTGGTTTGTTAACGCCTGGTCTAAATCTGACTTAGCCATGTAATCCAATGGGAGGTGGATTACATGGCTAAATCTCCTCGCCCTATTGCTAAGCTAACACTGGTCACAGTGTGAATATCGCTTGTTTTCAAGCGATATTCACACTGCTCTCAGGGTTTCTATCGCTTTGAGATAAGCGTTGCTGATAGCACGCTATCTCCGCGATAGAAACCTGCGATAGCCGGCGATAATTATCCTAGCGCTAACTGCGCTTAGCGATAATTATTGCCGGTTATTGCTAATAGGCCCCCATGTCTCCTGGAATATGCAGATGTCTTGGGCTTCAATAAATGCTGACCATTCCAAAGATGGAATTTTGGACTGCAAGCCTGCAATATTCCAGGAGACATAAACAAACTGGGCTGGTTCCTGCTCAGTCCTAGGACAATAAACTATACCACTTTCACTATCCTTTGTACCTGTGGCCAGTGGGAACCTATCCTGATCATTAGTGTGAAGGCAGAGACCCCAAACCTTCACCATCCGACTTGTTGACTTCCGGTTATTGGAATGGGTGGGGAGTGTTCTCTAACCATCAATCGTTTAGGTGTAATGTAGACTCCATGGCGCAGTTATCAACAACATTGGATGATCTCGTGTTGGTTGCTGATTGTGGAAGGTTGTATTTTATCCTAATCTTTGATTGGATTAAATGTGAGGTCCTGAGATCAAAAGCCACTAAGTTATCAACCAGAGTGGGATTGGCTAGTGTTAAACAGACGTGGTCATGCTCCATTCCAGATACTCATAATCTTTTTGCAGAGAGAATATCTTCTCGGATGATAGATCTGCACTTCCTCACATGCCTAAGCCATTGTGTGCTTTTGTTGTTATGTGAGTGTTCGTCTTCTTTTATCAGGCTCGGACTTAGCTTGGGTATGTTAATTAGAAAAAGTTTGCAGTTCGATTTTAACGCTGTTGGCTGCTTTTGGTTGTAATGAACACCTTGTGAAGTTGGACCAATAAGATGATTTCTATTGGGAGGGATAAAATCAGTGTCACCTACACCTACATGCTGCGGTCCTGAGCTTCCCAGCCTAACCTGCATGTGAGGGGGGGTAATAGTGTGTGAGCCCTTTCAAGAGGTTGGGGAGTGTACAGCTCCCTGGCGTATCTGGGTCATTGAAAAGCCACTGGGTTGGTGGCAGGGGCCTTGTTGGTAAGAGATGCACCTCCATGTTGCCTTCCCTAAACTATGGACTGTAGTGGCATGGTCGAGCTATTCTTTGTACAGGGAGAATCTTGGTTCCTCGGTTCAAGCACATATATACATATATTCACAAAAAATAAGAAAGGTTACAGCTAGGTTATAGTTAGGGGCAGATTTTACTCATACAAAACCAGAGAAATTCAGCCGTTATAGTTAACTGAGTTAACCATAATTTGTGCCCCTGCAATGCACTGCTTATGACCACACATATTACATCACATGACATGACATGGTCAGTGACATCACTGATGACATCTCAAATGACGTCCTTGGGGGCCAATTACCCCTCCTTTTACCTCCAGTAAGTCCCATATAACAGGATAGCTGAGATCTGATAGCAGGCCATGGCCCCCTTTCTCCATAACTCTGCAAACGTGCCTCCTGGCGCACTACTAGTAGGGGGATGAAGTCCCCTTGGCTATTGAGGGTCCTTGGGGGGTCACATATCCCTCCTATTACCTCCAGTATGTCCCATATAGCAGGATTGTTGAGATCTGATGTGGTCAAGATATGTGTCTCCTAACCCATTATCTGTTTTTGCACTCTTTTCTTTATACCCCCAAACCAATGCAACAAACAATGGGGCGGGCTTAACTTTTCTATGAAGTCGTGGCCAGCCAATCAGGACCTTGCTTTCGTACAGGTGTTCGCGGATCAGCAGCAAGTGGATCAATGCAGGATCTGCATCCCTATATATACAAATTTGTTTCTCACTTATTATCTCAAAAACTACTGAACGGATTTACACCAATCACAAAAGCATAATCTGCGGACCAAAAACTAGTTTTTCTGCCAAATTTGGTATAATTCCATCCAGCAGTTCGGTGTGCAGCCGACACAGTTAAAGAGTCTATGAGAATTAACAAGGGGAAAACACGTTTTGGGACCTGCCCTTTTTTCAGCCCTCGCTTCATGGACCACCCTGAATCTTTCCAGACAGCAGCTCAAGTGTGTAGCGTATTAGTTTGCCAACCAGTGCCAAGGATATAAGCAAGTCAAAAACTGCTTTTTTATAGAAATTAGGTACTACCGATAACGCTATATATATATGTATATATATTATCTACTGGCGGTCGCCAGTAGATAGTTATAGTTAGGACCTATTTTCCATAGGAAATCCGCGACATTCTATTTGAAATAACTCTTGCGTCGGTTGACGAATCTTCGCGAAACTTTCAAACTTTATGGCCCGCTCCGGTCCGCTCCTACCCTGAAAGTCTCAGGGTGATTCGTCAAGCGGGGGCTGAGAAAAAAGGGGGGTCCCAAAACATGTTTTCCCCATTCATTTTCCCATAGGAAACTTTAGACACGGCTACAGCCCGAACTGCTGAACGGAATTACACCAAATTTGGCAAAGAGGTAGTTATTGGTTCAGAAAGAACCCTTTTGTTAAATGGTGTAAATCCGTTCAGTAGTTGCGGAGAAATTAAAAAAATAAGAGTCAAAAAATCAATTTCCCATAGGAAACTTTATGCAAGGCTACAGCCCGAACTGCTGAACGGAATTACACCAAATTTGGCAAAGAGGTAGTTCTTGGTTCAAAAAGAACCCTTTTGTTAAATGGTGTAAATCCGTTCAGTAGTTTCTGAGAAAATCAAAAGTAAAAACACATATATATCTGGGCGGAGCCTAACCACACATGTCATCGTGAGATCTGATTGGCTGTCAGCACTTCATCCTGGAATTGCTGGCAGCCATCTTGGGACCAATATAAATGCATTGTAGTGAATCGAAGATTTTGAGGGTTACCAAAAGGAGAACTATAAAGGGTGATAACAGACTTTAGTTACATTAGAATTCATTTGTTGATGGTACCATACTAATTTCAGGAATTGTGGTGTGTTCTAAGGTGATTTTACCCTGTGAAAAAGCTTCTGCTGGGATATCATGAATCATGTTTGAGAGAAAACTATTTTCACATGCTTGTCCCATACAGTTTTGGAAGGTGCTCCAGAAGCTAAAATGAGAGCATATTTTCTGTAAATTCACATTATCTTTCTCAGTCATGTGAGAATGAAGTCTGACATTCTCAGTAAAACATGTACATCCAACAAGGGCAGAGACTGTCAGTTGATTCCTTTGTGTTCTACTGCAGCTTCCCAGAGTGTTCTAAAAAACAACTAGAGTGCTAACAGCCTTACTTATGACTAAAGTATGGCACACCTGAAGCCATCTTGATTGGAATAAACTGGTAACATTTAAAACATTTAATTTAAAAAGGAACACAATGATGGGGTTCATCTTGTCATAGAAATTATGGTTAGTGCTCTGGAAAGAAAAATTAGGACATGTTTCAAGTGCAATCTCAAATATCTTCCTGTTATATTTCAACAGGAGCAGCCTGTCAGTTGATGCCTTTGTGTTCTACTGCAGCTTCCCATAGTGTTCTAAAGAACAACTAGAGCGCTAACAGTCTTACTTATGACAAAAGTATGGCACACATGAAGCCATCTTGATTGGAATAAACTGGTAACACTTAAAACATTTAATTTAAAAAGGAACAAAATGATGGGGTTCATTTTGTCATAGAAATTATGGTTAGTGCTGTAGAAAGAAAAATTAGGACATGTTTCAAGTGTGATCTCAAATATCTTCCTGTTATATTTCAACAGGAGCAGCCTGTCAGTTGATGCCTTTGTGTTCTACTGCAGCTTCCCAGAGTGTTCTAAAGAACAACTAGAGCGCTAACAGTCTTACTTATGACAAAAGTATGGCACACCTGAAGCCATCTTGATTGGAATAAACTGTAACACTTAAAACATTTAATTTAAAAAGGAACAAAATGAGGGGGTTCATTTTGCCATAGAAATTATGGTTAGTGCTGTAGAAAGAAAAATTAGGACATGTTTTAAGTGAGATCTCAAATATCTTCCTGTTATATTTCAACAGGAGCAGCCTGTCAGTTGATGCTTTTGTGTTCTACTGCAGCTTCCCAGAGTGTTCTAAAGAACAACTAGAGTGCTAACAGCCTTACTTATGACAAAAGTATGGCACACCTGAAGTCATCTTGATTGGAATAAACTGGTAACACTTAAAACATTTAATTTAAAAAGGAACAAAATGAGGGGGTTCATTTTGCCATAGAAATTATGGTTAGTGCTGCAAAAAGAAAATTTAGTGCATGTTTTAAGTGAGATCTCAAATCCTCTTCTATTTCATTAGAAAATTCTGACATGCAGACTGAAACAATCACTTTCAATACCAGCACTAGACTTCCAGTTAACCCTTTCCGTGCTCATGACGAGCTCAGCTCGTCATGCTGTGCGGTAGCGCTGTGCGCATGACGAGCTGAGCTCGTCACGACCCCACCCGCGATCGGAATGTCCAGCATACGAGCGGAATTCCGATCGAGGTCAAGGGGTTAACTCCTTGGTGAGCAGTAGCTTTACTACAGTGATCTAATGAACAACTAGAGTAATAACATTCTGAATTTATGGCAAATGTGTGACACATCTGAATGTCTTCTTGATGGAATCAAAGTAAAAAACTGAAAGCATTTCCTACTGAGGAGACTGCAGTAAATGAGGAAATTAGGAAACTTCATAACAAAGAAGTCTTCCAAGATGGCCACCAGTGAAAAAAGAGCCCAAATGTAGCACAAATATTACCCAGATGTAGACCACATATAGCCCAATGACAAAAGTGTGCAAAACACTTTTTATTTTTAGCTTTTTTGCAGTTTTATGTAGGACAGACTGGTCAGGTATTGGAGCGTTGCATCTTAAAACATGACCCCCTACACTACAAAAACACCACTGCACTACCCTAAACCCTAAAACACTACCCCAGCACGACCCCCTACACTACACAAGCACCACTGCACTATCCTAAACTCTAAAACACTACCCCCAGCATGACCCCCTACACTACACAAACACCACTGCACTACCCTAAACCCTAAAACACTACCCAAACACCACTGCACTAACCTAAATCCTAAAACACTACCCCCAGCACGACCCCCTACACTACCCAAACACCACTGCACTACCCTAAAACATGACCCCCTACACTACACAAACACCACTGCACTACCCTAAACCCTAAAACACATACCCTAGCACGACCCCCTACACTGCCCGAACACCACTGCACTGCCCTAAACCCTGAAACACCACCCCCTTCACGACCCCTATACTGCCCGAACACCACTGCACTGCCCTAAACCCTGAAACACCACCCCCAGCATGACCCCTACACTGCACGAACACCACTGCACTGCCCTAAACCCTGAAACATCACCCCAGCAAGACCCCTACACTGCCCGAACACCACTGCCCTAAACCCTGAAACACCACCCCCAGCACGACCCCCTACACTGCCCGAACACCACTGCACTGCCCTAAACCCTGAAACACCACCCCCAGCACGACCCCTACACTGCCCGAACACCACTGCACTGCCCTAAACCCTGAAACACCACCCCCTGCACGACCCCCTACACTGCCCGAACACTACTGCACTGCCCTAAACCCTGAAACACCATCCCCAGCACGACCCCCTACACTGCACGAACACCACTGCACTGCCCTAAACCCTGAAACACTACCCCCAGCAAGACCCCCTACACTGCCCGAACACCACTGCACTGCCCTAAACCATGAAACACCACCCCCAGCATGACCCCCTACACTGCCCGAACACCACTGCACTGCCCTAAACCCTGAAACACCAGCCCCAGCACAACCCCGTACACTGCCCGAACACCACTGAACTGCCCTAAACCCTGAAACACCAGCCCCAGCACGACCGCCTACACTGCCCGAAAACCACTGCACTGCCCTAAACCCTGAAACACCAGCCCCAGCATGACCCCCTACACTGCCCGAACACCACTGCACTACCCTAAACCCTCAAACACCAGCCCCAGCACGACCCCCTACACTGCCCGAACACCACTGCACTGCCCTAAACCCTGAAACACCAGCCCCAGCAAGACCCCCTACACTGCCCGAACACCACTGCACTGCCCTAAACCCTGAAACACCACCCCCAGCAAGACCCCCTACAGTGCCCGAACACCACTGCACTAAAGCCTGAAACACCACCCCCAGCAAGACCACCTACACTGGCCGAACACCACTGCACTGCACTAAACCCTGAAACACCACCCCTGCATGACCCCCTTCACTGCCCAAACACCACTGCACTGCCCTAAACCCTGAAACACCACCCCCTGCACGACCCCTACACTGCCCGAACACCACTGCACTGCCCTAAACCCTGAAACACCACCCCTCAGCACGACACCCTACACTGCCCGAACACCACTGCACTGCCCTAAACCCTGAAACACCACCCCCAGCACGACCCCCTACACTGCCCGAACACCACTGCACTGCCCTAAACCCTGAAACACCACCCCCAGCACGACCCCCTACACTGCCCGAACACCACTGCACTGCCCTAAACCCTGAAACATCAACCCCAGCAAGACCCCCTACACTGCCTGAACACCACTGCCCTAAACCCTGAAACACCACCCCCTACACTGCACGAACACCACTGCACTGCCCTAAACCCTGAAACACCACCTCCAGCAAAACCCCCTACACTGCCTGAACACCATTGCTCTGCCCTAAATCCTGAAACACTAGCCCCAGCACGACCCCCTACACTGCCCAAACACCACTGCACTGCCCTAAACCCTGAAACACCACCCCCAGCACGACCCCTACACTGCCCGAACACCACTGCACTGCCCTAAACCCTGAAACACCAGCCCCAGCAAGACCCCCTACACTGCCCGAACACCACTGCACTGCCCTAGACTCTGAAACACCAGCCCCAGCAAGACCCTCTACACTGCCCGAACACCACTGCACTGCCCTAAACCCTGAAACACCAGCCCCAGCACAACCCCTACACTGCCCGAACACCACTGCACTGCCCTAAACCCTGAAACACCAGCCCCAGCACAACCCCCTACACTGCCCGAACACCACTGCACTGCCTTAAACCCTGAAACACCAGCCCCAGCACAACCCCCTACACTGCCCGAACACCACTGCACTGCCCTAAACCCTGAAACACCAGCCCCAGCACGACCACCTACACTGCCCGAACACCACTGCACTGCCCTAAACCCTGAAACACCAGCCCCAGCACAACCCCCTACACTGCCCGAACACCACTGCACTGCCCTAAACCCTGAAACACCAGCCCCAGCACGATCCCCTACACTGCCCGAACACAACTGTACTGCCCTAAACCCTGAAACACCAGCCCCAGCACGACCCCCTACACTGCCCGAACACCACTGCACTGCCCTAAACCCTGAAACACCACCCCTGCATGACCCCCTACACTGCCCGAACACCACTGCACTGCCCTAAACCCTGAAACACCACCCCCTGCAGCACCCCCTACACTGCCCGAACACCACTGCACTGCCCTAAACCCTGAAACACCACCCCCTGCACTGCCCCCTACACTGCCTGAACACCACTGCACTGCTCTAAACCCTGAAACACCACCCCCAGCACGACCCCCTTTACTGCTCGAACACCACTGCACTGCCCCAAACCCTGAAACACCAGCCCCAGCACAACCCCCTACACTGCCCGAACACCACTGCACTGCCCTAAACCCTGAAACACCAGCCCCAGCACGACCCCCTACACTGCCCGAACACCACTGTACTCCCCTAAACCCTGAAACACCACCCCCAGCACAACCCCCTACACTGCCCGAACACCACTGCCCTAAACCCTGAAACACCACCCCTGCACGACCCCCTACACTGCCCGAACACCACTGCACTGCCCTAAACCCTGAAACACCACCCCCTACACTGCCCAAACACCACTGCACTGCCCTAAACCCTGAAACACCACCCCCAGCACGACCCCCTACACTGCCCGAACACCACTGCACTGCCCTAAACCCTAAAACACCACCCCCAGCATTACCCCCTACACTGCCCAAACACCACTGCACTGCCCTAAACCCTAGAACACTACCCCCAGCACAACCCCCTACACTACCCGAACACGACTGCACTGCCCTAAACCCTCAAACACTCCCCAGCACGACCCCCTACACTACCCGAACACCACTGCACTGCCCTAAACCCTAAAATACTACCCCCAGCACAACCCCCTACACTACCCAAACACGACTGCACTGCCCTAAACCCTCAAACACTCCCCCAGCACGACCCCCTACACTACCCGAACACCACTGCACTGCCCTAAACCCTAAAACACTCCCCCAGCATGACCCCCTACACTACCCGAACACCACTGCACTACCCTAAACCCTAAAATACTACCCCCAGCACAACCCCCTACACTACCCGAACACGACTGCACTGCCCTAAACCCTCAAACACTCCCCCCAGCACGACCCCCTACACTACCCGAACACCACTGCACTGCCCTAAACCCTAAAACACTCCCCCAGCATGACCCCCTACACTACCCGAACACCACTGCACTGCCCTAAACCCTAAAACACTCCCCCCAGCACGACCCCCTACACTACCCAAACACTACTGCACTGCACTGCCCTAAACCCTAAAACACTACCCCCCACATGACCCCCTACACTACCCAAACACCAATGCACTACCCTAATCCCTAAAACACTACACCCCGCATGACCCCTACACTACCCTAAACCCTAAAACACTACCCCCTACACTACACAAACACCACTGCACTACCCTAAACACTAAAAACTACCCCCAGCACGAACCACTACACTACCCAAACACCACTGCACTACCCTAAACCCTAAAAACTACCCCCAGCAGTATCCCTACACTACCCAAACACCACTGCACTACCCTAAACCCTAAAACACTACCCCCAGCAGTACCCCCTACACTACCCAAACACCACTGCACTAGCCTAAATCACTACCCCCAGCACGACCCCCTACACTACCCAAACACCACTGCACTACCCTAAACCCTAAAACACTACCCCCAGCAGTACCCCCTACACTACCCAAACACCACTGCACTAGCCTAAATCACTACCCCCAGCACGACCCCCTACACTACCCAAACACCACTGCACTACCCTAAACCCTAAAACACTACCCCCAGCACGACCCCCTACACTACCCAAACACCACTGCACTACCCTAAACCCTAAAACACTCCCCCAGCACGACTCCCTACACTACCCAAACACCACTGCACTACCCTAAACCCTAAATCTACCCCCAGCATGACCCCCTACACTACACAAACACCACTGCACTACTCCTAAAACACTACCCCCAGCACGACCCTCTTCACTACCTAAACACAACTGCACAATTTGTTACAGGCGTTGCAACGCAGGCCTGTGGTGCTTACTGGAAGTACCTAGTGGGCTAGTTGGGCCCCAGGGACCCTCAGGATGCAAGGTGACCTAATCCCCCAACTTAAAACGCACCACGGGGTGCGTTTGCACAGTGGTGAAGGGAGGGGGCGGGGCCTCAGGTGACATGTGCGCAAACACGCCCTGTGGTGCGTTTTAAGTTGGGGAATTAATTCCCTTTGAATCCTGAGGGACCCTGGGGCCAACTAGCCCACCAGGGACCTTCAGTAAGCACAACAGAGTTGCTTTGCAGAGAGGTGAAAAAGGTGCGTGGCCTCGGAACGCCTCTCTGCAACTCAGATCTGTGGTCCTAACTGTAGGTACCTGGGGGCTAGTTGGGCCCCAGGGACCCTCAGAATTCAAGGGGACTTAATCCCGCAACTTAAAACGAGCCACGGGGTGCGTTTGCACACATGTCACCTCAGGCCCCCTCCCTTCACCACTGTGCAAACGCGCCCTGTAGCGTGTTTTAAGAGGTAGTTTTAATCCCCTGCCCTATTATGTACTAGGGACTTGCAGAGGAGGTCATGCTAATCACAGGGGTACCCCAACGCATAGTGTTCCCTAGTGTATGTAGGTGTTTTCACTGTATTCTAAGTGTCTTTTAGCATAGCACTGGCTCTGGTTAGTTAGAGTCAGTTACCACCAGTACCCGTCTGAAAAAGTTGTGGGCACAGGATGATTTTGCAACAAGGCCTCTTTCTGCTCCTCTGTTGGTTCTTTCTGCACATCTTTTGCTTCTTTCTGTGCGTTTTTCTTCTTTTCTTCACATGTCCTACCTCTGTAGGCATAGTTAGAAACTAGCATTTAAAAAAACCTTTGAAATTCACTTAAAAAATTATAGGTTTCAGGCACGTTATAGTTAGAAATTAGCATTTAAAAAACCTTTGAAATTCACTGAAAAACCATAGGTTTCAGACACGTTATAGTTAGAAATTAGCATTTAAAAAACCTTTGAAATTCACTGAAAAAACCATAGGTTTTAGGGACAGTTATAGTTAGTTGGACATTTCACTCGTACAAAACCATAGAAATTCCCCCGTTATAGTTAGTTCAGCTAACTATAACTCGCGCCCGCAATGCACTGCTGATGACGTCACATATTACATCACTCATGACATGGTCAGTGACATCACTGATGACATCTCAAATGACATCACTGATGACATCATCCATGTGATAATTTCATGCATCTTCTCACACCCTAATATAACTTTTGATACACCCACTCTAAATTACAGACTGCCATTCTCAAAACCATAGACACTCCAACACCAAAAACTACATACCCACTCACTGATTCTTAGGTCTACACACACATCCACTCACTCACCCGTACAGTCACTCATACTTAGTCACTCAGTACAGGACTATCATATGCACTCATACACCTATATAAACACTCACACACCGCCACTCATCCATAGAGGTACTCACACACCTAGTCAGTCATGCAAAAACTTAATCACACACCCATTTACTCACCTATACAGTTATACACACACCAGCTCACTTACTCGTACAAATACTAGCACATTCTTACGCTCTTATACAATCACTGATACAAGTACACACTCATCCATACAGCCACTCTCACAATCACACACTCTCACTTATAGCCATTTATATACTCCAACACACATATATACTGCCTTTCACATATGTAGTTACTCACACATGTACCACTGAGATATACATTCAATCACTAACACACCCATACACACACTCACCCACCCATACAGTCCATCACAGATGCACTCTTGAAACCATGCACCCAGTGAATCACCAACTCACACATCTATGCACAGAGTCACACACACCCCACCCACACAAACACTCAGGCACCCATACAGATACTCAGACAATCAATCAATAACCCATGTAGACACTCATGTAGCTATTCAGAAAGCCCATGCAGCCGCTTACAAACCAACAGACAGACGGATACAGACATTCACACAGTTTAGTCACTAACCCATGCATTCAGTAAGATACATTTAATCACTCACTTGTAGAGTCAGTCACTCACGTACTAAATCATCCATTCAGACACTTATACACCCACTCATTCTTCAATACGCCTTTCCCTATATATATTAAACATATTTAAACTTTACAGAAACACTCAGTCACTGGATGATGTCATCAGTGATGTCATCAGTGATGTCATTTGAGATGTCATCAGTGATGTCATCAGTGATGTCACTGACCATGTCATGAGTGATGTAATATGTGACGTCATCAGCAGTGCATTGCGGGGCGTGAGTTATAGTTAGCTGAACTAACTATAACGGGGGAATTTCTATGGTTTTGTACGAGTGAAATGTCCAACTAACTATAACTGTCCCTAAAACCTATGGTTTTTTCAGTGAATTTCAAAGGTTTTTTAAATGCTAATTTCTAACTATAACGTGACTGAAACCTATGGTTTTTATATATACATATATATATATTATCTACTGGCGGTCGCCAGTAGATAGTTATAGTTAGGACCTATTTTCCATAGGAAATCCGCGACATTCTATTTGAAATAACTCTTGCGTCGGTTGACGAATCTTCGCGAAATTTTCAAACTTTATGGCCCGCTCCGGTCCACTCCTACCCTGAAAGTTTCGGGGTGATTTGTCAAGCGGGGGCCGAGAAAAAGGGGTCCCAAAACGTGTTTTCCCCATTCATTTTCCCATAGGAAACTTTAGCCACGGCTACAGCCCGAACTGCTGAACGGAATTACACCAAATTTGGCAAAGAGGTAGTTCTTGGTTCAGAAAGAACCCTTTTGTTAAATGGTGTAAATCCGTTCAGTAGTTCCTGTGAAAATCAAAAGGAAAATCACATATATATCTATGGCCGCGTCGGATTCGCGCACCCTCCCGATCACGAGCTGCTTGCTAATTGGCTGTCAACACTCCAAATCAGGAAGTGTTGGCAGCCATTTTGTCCCTTGGTAGAACCGAGGGACAGAAACAAGTGCGCAAAGCGCAAAAGGGGGCAGGGTAGAAACACCCTGACCCCTAGGTCTGCCTCAGGGGTCCCACAAGGACCCCTGGGCAGAAAAAAGCATTTTTTTTTAAAAAATCGGCGGGATGCGCTTAGGGTGCGCGAATCCCGCCGAGAAAAAAAAAAGAAACAAGTGCGCAAAACGCACAAAGGGGGCAGGGTAGAAACACCCTGACCCCCTAGGTCTGCTCAGGGGGTCCCACAAGGACCCCCTGGGCAGAAAAAAGCATTTAAAAAAATAAAAATCGGGCAGGATGCGCTCAGGGTGCGCGGATCCTGCCGAAAAATCGAAGCGCGGTCCCGCGCTTCGATGCAAATTTGCCTCCGGGTGGCCCAAGTCCCGGGGGCATGCGGGGGTGGGTTTATTGTTTATGGGGGCCTCTAAGGCTCCCAAGCCCCGGGGACCGCCACCCCCGGGGCTTTATAAAAAATGATGGCGGGAGGGCTCTTGCCCTCCCGCTGCCCCGGGGACCGCCACCCCCCGGGGCTTCTTTATTTTTATTTTTTTTAACCTGTGTGGGGGGGCTCCAGCCCCCCACACGCCCCAGGGACCGCCACCTCCCCGGGGCACTAAAGATTTAAATATGGGGGTCCGTTACGGACCCCCAGAGCCCCGGGGACCACCACCTCCCTGGGGCTTTGAACAAGTTGGGAGGGGGCCGCGCGGCCCCCTCCTGGAGCCAGTGATGGCCCTGGGGACCACCACCCCCAGGGCCGGCTCCTGCAGTGTCCTGGGGTGCCTACCCCCGGGACACTGTAGTTTGCTATGACAGGACGGGAGCATTGCGGCTCCCGTCCTGTCATAGCAAACTTGGTTTGCATTTTGAAAGAGAGAGCAGGAAACCTGCCTCTCTTTCAAAATGCAATCCAATTGCTTTTCCACACGGGGAGCAGCATGTTAGCTGCTCCCCATGTGGAAAGCAATGCCGGCTCCTGCAGGAGGCAGGGAGCCGGCTGGGACTGTGGGGGGATTGGGGACCCCCCCACAGTCTCCAACGAGAGGCCAGGCCCCGGGGGATGGGGTCCCCGGGGCCATAAGTGGCCCGGGAGGGGGGCCACGCAGCCCCCCTCCCCAATTAAAAAATAAAAAAGGGCAAGGCTGGCCCTGGGGGATGGGGTTCCCGGGGCTCTAAATGGCCTGAGGAGGGGGGCCACGCAGCCCCCCTCCAAATATATATATTTTTTTAATTAAAAAAGATGGCATGCCCTGGGGGATGGGGTCCCCGGGGCCAATAGAGGCCCAGGGAAGGGGGCCACGCGGACCCTTCCCGTTTAAAAAAAAAATGCTCAGGCCCCGGGGGATGGGGTCCCCAGGGCCAAAAGTGGCTGAGGGAAGGGGGGCCACGCAGCCCCCTCCCATAAAGAATAAGGAAAAAAAAAAACAGCATTGTGCTGGAGGCCCCGCCCCCCTCCCTGCAGCAGTGTGCAAACGCGCCCCCTGGCGCGTTTTAAGAAGGGAAGTAATTCCCCTTGAATGCTGGGGGTCCCTGGGGGCCAACTAGCCCACCAGGAACCTCCAGTATGCGCCAGGGGCTGTGTTGCAGAGAGGTGTACAGAGGCCACGCCCCTTTATACACCTCTCTGCAACACAGCTCTGTGGAGCTTTTGGAGGCACATGGTGGGCTAGTTCGACTCCAGGGACCCTCAGGATTCAAGGGGACTTAATCCCCCAACTTAAAACGCACCAAGGGCGCGTTTAGCACAGTGGTGAGGGAGGGCGGGGCTTCAGGTGACATGTGTGCAAACAGGCCCCGTGGCGCATTTTAAGATGGGGAATGAAATCCCTTCAATCCTGAGGGTCCCTGGGGCCAACTAGCCCACCAGGTACGTCCAGAAAGCGCCACAGAGCTGCATTGCAGAGAGGTGCAAAACGGGCGTGGCCTCTGAACACCTCTCTGCAACGCAGCTCCCTGGCGCATACTGGAGGTACAGGGTGGGCTAGTTGGACCCCAGGGACCCTCATGATTCAAGGGGACTAAATCCCCCAACTTAAAACGCGCCACGGGGCGCGTTTGCACAGATGTCACCTCAGGCCCCGCCCCCTTCCTTCACCATTGTGCAAATATTCCTCTAAAATCAGCCGAACTACGAATTCCGATTTACTCACCTGTTATCAGGAGAGACCTCAGTGCTGCATCTTTGAGCCCAGTACTGATCCTGAAAAGTAATTTTAACCGTACTTACCAGTAACTTGAATTTCCTTCCATAGGCTAACATTGACTGGTTTCACTTGGAAATTCTTCTAAGTGTGGAGTTTTGGAACTTTATAATATTCCTCTAAAATCAGCCGAAATACGAATTCCGATTTACTCACCTGTTATCAGGAGAGACCTCAGTGCTGCATCTTTCAGCCCAGTACTGATCCTGAAAAGTAATTTTAACCGTACTTGCCAGTAACTTGAATTTCCTTCCATAGGATATCATTGCCTGCTTTTTGTTGAAAAAGTTTCTAAGTGTCGATTTTTGTAACATACAAATATTCCTCTAAAATCAGCCGAACTACGAATTCCGATTTACTCACCTGTTATCAGGAGAGACCTCAGTGCTGCATCTTTGAGCCCAATACTGATCCTGAAAAGTAATTTTAACCGCACTTACCAGTAATTTGAATTTCCTTCCATAGGCTAACATTGACTGGTTTCACTTGGAAATTCTTCTAAGTGTGGAGTTTTGGAACTTTATAATATTCCTCTAAAATCAGCCGAACTATGAATTCCGATTTACTCACCTGTTATCAGGAGAGACCTCAGTGCTGCATCTTTGAGCCCAATACTGATCCTAAAAAGTAATTTTAACCGTACTTACCAGTAACTTGAATTTCCTTCCATAGGCTAACATTGACTGGTTTCACTTGGAAATTCTTCTAAGTGTGGAGTTTTGGAACTTTATAATATTCCTCTAAAATTAGCTGAACTACGAATTCCGATTTACTCACCTGTTATCAGGAGAGAACCCAGTGCTGCATCTTTTAGCCCAGCACTGACCCTGAAAAGTAATTCTAACCGTATTTACCAGTAACTTGTATTTCCTTCCATAGGAATCCATTGTCATGTTTTCAGCAGAAAAGTTTCAAAGTGTCGATTTTCACAAACTACAAATATTCCTTAAAAATCGCCTGTATGACTTAAATGCATTCTTTCAACTGTTTACAGGAGATGCACCAGTGCTGGATCCAAGATCCACCACTGAGTAAGAAAAAGTAACGATAACACTACTTACCTGCTAAGTGAATTTTCTCCCATAGGATAGCATTGGTGATTCTATGTGAAAAAGTTTCTAAGTGTCAACTTTTAAAATACAATAATATTCCTTAAAAATCACTACTGTAACCAAAACGCTTTTACTCAACTGTTTACAGGAGATGTCCCAGGACTGAATCTAGGATCCAGTCCTGTGGTTAGAAAAGTAATCCATAAAGTAACTAATTGCATTTAACTTGAAATTCACATTGAGCTCAATGTTGCATTGTGTTTGAAATTGTGTTGCCCATTGCAACAACTGTAACTACTGTACTTAAAAGTCTATTGCCTATTTGCAAAGTATTTAAACTAAAGTAATTCATTCTGAGAAAGTATATTTTGTAATGTAATGTATAATGTAATTACAATGTATTTTAAAAAATAAAATATCTAAAAATAAATAGTTTAAAAAAATGTAGTAAATCAGTATAAAAAAATAAATATAACAATTAATACATTTAAAAATTGTCATTTACAAAACCTTTGAAATTCACTGAAAAAAACCATAGGTTTCAGACATGTTATAGTTAGGAATTAGCATTTAAAAAACCTTTGAAATTCACTGAAAAAACCATAGGTTTCAGGCACGTTATAGTTAGAAATTAACATTTAAAAAACCTTACAAATTCACTGAAAAAACCATAGGTTTTAGGGACAGTTATAGTTAGTTGGACATTGCACTCGTACAAAACCCATGAAATTCCCCCGTTATAGTTAGTTCAGGTAACTATAACTCGCGCCCCGCAATGCACTGCTGATGACATCACATATTACATCACTCATGACATGGTCAGTGACATCACTGATGACATCACTGATGACATCTCAAATGACATCACTGATGACATCACTGATGACATCATCCATGTGATAATTTGATGCATCTTCTCACACCCTAATATAACTTTTGATACACCCACTGTAAATTACAGACTGCCATTGTCAAAACCCATAGACACTCCAACACCAATTACTATATACACACTCACTGATTCTTAGGTCTACACACACACATCTACTCACTCACCCGTACAGTCACTCATACTGATAGTCACTCAGTACAGGACTATTATATGCACTCATACACCTATATAAACACTCACACACCGCCACTCATCCATAGAGGTACTCACACACCTAGTCAGTCATGCAAAAAATTAAGCACACACCCATTTACTCACCTATACAGTTATACACACACCAGCTCACTTACTCATACAAATACTAGCACATTCTTACGCTCTTATACAATCTCTGATACAAGCACACACTCATCCATACAGTCACTATCACAATCACACACTCTCGCTTATAGGTATTTATATACTCCAACACACATATATACTGCCTTTCACATACGTAGTTACTCACACATGCACCACTGGGACATACATTCACTCACTCACACACTCTTACACACACTCACCCACCCAAGCAGTCCATCACAGATGCACTCTTGAAATCATGCACCCAGTGAATCACCCACTCACACATCTATGTACAGAGTCACACACACCCCACCCACACAAACACTCAGGCAGCCATACAGATACTCAGAGAACCAATCAATAACCCATATAGACACTCATGTAGCTATTCGCAAATCCATGCATCCACTTACACACCAACAAACAGACGGATACAGACATTCACACAGTTTAGTCACTAACCCATGCATTCAGTAAGATACGTTTAATCACTCACTTGTAGAGTCAGTCACTCACTTACTAAATCATCCATTCAGACACTTATACACCCACTCATTCTTCAATACGCCTTTCCCTATATATATTAAACATATTTAAACTTTACAGAAACACACAGTCACTGGATGATGTCATCAGTGATGTCATTTGAGATGTCATCAGTGATGTCATCAGTGATGTCACTGACCATGTCATGAGTGATGTAATATGTGACGTCATCAGCAGTGTATTATGGAGCGCAAGTTATAGTTACCTGAACTAACTATAACGGGGGAATTTCACGGGTTTTGTACGAGTGCAATGTCCAACTAACTATAACTGTCCCTAAAACCTATGGTTTTTTCAGTGAATATATATATATATATATACACCAAAACAATCCTTCCATATCAAAGAAAGAGACGGCACTCAAGGATGGAGGAAATCCATCGGTTTATTTAAAATAGGTCACTCAGAAATGTGTGGGTTTGGTAGTTTCCCAAGATGACCAACGAGCCCGGGGCAAAAAACCCAGGTGACCCCCCTTGCAAAACCAGGTTGTTTTGTGATAGGTAATTTTGATGTCTCCTCAATACGTTTTGGGCCTTTGCCTGTTGCGGGTACTTGACCCACCCACGCAAGTGAGGTACCATTTTTATCGGGAGATCTTTGGGGAACGCTGGGTTGTAGGAAATTTGGTCCGAGGCCACGCCCCCCGTTAGACACCACTCTACAAACACGCCTCCTGGCGCACTGCTGCTCAAGGGATGAAGTCCACCTTAGTCCTCAGGTCTTCAGGACACAAGAGGACCTCATCGCCCCACCAGCAGTGCGCCAAGAGGCGTGTTTGTAGAGTGGTTTCTAATGGGGCGTGGCCTCGGACCACTCTCAGCAATCCAGCTGTGTGTGGCTTACTAGAGATAACAGGAGGGCTAGTTCCCCCCAGGGAACCTCAGGAGGCAAGGGGACTTCATCCCCAACCAAGAGCGTGCCAGGAGGCGCGTTTGCAGAGTGGTGGAGAAAGGGGGCATGGCTGTTTCCACCTCTTAGCAATCCCACTATCTGGGGCTTACTGGAGGTATCAGGTATGCTAGTTGCCCCTAAGGACCCCCAGCAGCAAAGGAGACTTTAATCCCCTTCCCAGAGCGTGCCAGGGAGCGTGTTTGCAGAATGGTGGGCAAAGGGGGCATGGCCTGCTATGAGTACTTACCAATCCTGCTGTGTGTGACTTACTGGAGGTAATAGGAGGGATAGTTGGCCCCCAAGGACGTCCTTGAGGGCCAATTACCCCTCCTGTTACCTCCAGTAAGTCACACACAGTAGTATTGCTAAGAGGTCTTCGGAGACCACACCCCCCTTTCTCCACCACTCTGCAAACGCTCCTCCTGGTACACTACGGGTTGGGGGATAAAGTCCACTTTACTCCTGAGGGACTTTGGGGGCCAAGAAGCCCTCTTGGTACCTCCTGTAAGTCCTATGCAATGGAATTCCTGAGCGCTGGTTGGAGGCCCAGCCCCCTTTCTCTACCACTCTGCAAACACGACTACCAGTTAAAGAAGCATTTGTAATGTAATAGGTCTTGCATTTGCAAGAGTTAGAGGTACTGGTGTTGTAAATGTAAAAGTTTTTTACTAATGTTTTTTGTAGTGGAATGGATGTACATTGTGTGTAGTGGAATTATGTGGTATGGTTTGCAGTGAAATTATGTGGATAGGAAGTATGTGGCATTTAGTGTATAGGAATTATGTAGAGTGGGATTATGTGTTACGGAGAATAATTATGTGGTATGGTAGTATGTGTTGTGGAGTGGTAACCTCAGGTTTAGTCTTCCTCGTTTCCATAGAAGCTAAACTATGAACTCAATAAAACAAAAAAAGAAGGAATCACTGAGGAGCACTTCTGGACCTAGTCAGAGGTATGAGCAGCGCCACTGGAATTATGCGACTGTTTGGCTGCACCGACTTTCGCACAATTATACATTTTCCTCATTAGCCACATAATCCATCATCTGCTGTTTCCTCTTTCTGCACTTCTTTTGTTTCTTTCTGCAGCTCTCATGCTTCTTTTTGCTCCCCCTTGCCTCTTTATCACCCCTCTTCCCTCTTTCTGCACTCTTGTTGCCCCTTTCTGCACCTCTGTTCCTTCTTTCTGCACTTCTTTTGTTTCTTTCTGCATGTCTCTTGGTTCTTTCTGCACCCCTTGTGCCTCTTTCTGCACCCCTCTTCCCTCTTTTTGCACCACTCTTGCCTCTTTCTGCACCTCTGTCGCTTCTTTCTGCACTCCTCTTGCTTCTTTCTACACCTTTCTTGCTTCTTTCTGCACCTATCATCCCTCTTTCTGTACTCCTCTTGCCTCTTTCTGCACCTCTGTTCCTTCTTTCTGCACTTCTTTTGTTTCTTTCTGCACCTCTCCTGCTTCTTTCTGCACCCCTCTTGCCACTTTCTCCACCCCTGTTCCCCCTTTTTGCATCTCTGTTGCTTCTTTCTGCACTTCTCTTGCCTCTTTCTCCATCCCTCATCCCTCTTTGTGCACCTCTGTTGCTTCTTTCTGCACTTCTCTTGCTTCTTTCTGCACCTATGTGCCTTCTTTCTGCAACCCTTGTGCCTCTTTCTGCACCTCTGTTCCTGCTTTCTGTACTTCTTTTGTTTCTTTCTGCAACTCTCTTGCTTCTTTCTGCACCCCTCGTGCCTCTTTCACACCCCTCTTCCCTCTTTCTGCACCCCTCTTGCCTCTTTCTGCACCTTTGTTCCTTCTTTCTGCACTTCTTTTGTTTCTTTCTGCACCTCTTTTGGTTCCTTCTGTATCCCTCTTGCCTCTTTGTCCACCCCACTTCCCCCTTTCTGCATCTCTGTTGCTTTTTATGCATTTCTCTTACATCTTTCTGCATCTCTCTTGCTTCTTTCTGCACCCCTCGTGCCTCTTTCTGCACCCCTCATCCCTCTTTCTGCACTCCTCTTGCCTCTTACTGCACCTCTGTTGCTTCTTTCTGCACTTCTTTTGTTTCTTTCTGCACCCCTCTTGCCTCTTTCTGAACCACTGTTCTTTCTTTCCGCATTTCTTTTGTTTCTTTCTGCACCTCCCGCTTCTTTCTGCACCCCTTTTGCCTCTTTCTGCACCCATCTTGCCTCTTTCTGCACCTCTGTTCCTTCTTTCTGCACTTCTTTTGTTTCTTTCTGCAGCTGTCTTGCTTCTATCTGCACCCCCTGGCCTCTTTCTCCACCCCTCTTCCCTCTTTCTTCACCCCCTGTTGCCTCTTTCTGCACCTCTGTTCCTTCTTGCTGCTCTTCTTTTGTTTCTTTATGTACATTTCTTGCTTCTTTCTGCACCCCTCGTGCCTCTTTCTGCACCCCTCTTCCCTCTTTTTGCACCACTCTTGCCTCTTACTGCCCCTCTGTTGTTTCTTTCTGCACTACTCTTGCTTCTTTCTGCACCTCTTTGCTTCTTTCTGCACCACTCGTGCTTCTTTCTGCACCCTTCTTCCCTCTTTCTGCACCTCTCTTGCCTCATTCTGCACCTCTGTTCCTTGTTTCTGCTCTTGTTTTATTTCTTTCTGCACCTCTCTTACTTCTTTCTGCACAGCTCTTGCCACTTTCTCCACCCCTGTTCCCGGTTTTTGCATCTCTGTTGCTTCTTTCTGCACTTCTCTTGCCTCTTCCTCCACCCCATATCCATCTTTCTGTACATCTGTTGCTTTTTTCTGCAGTTCTCTTGCTTCTTTCTGTACCTCTGTCCCTTCTTTCTGCAACCCTTGTGCCTCTTTCTGCACCCCTCTTCCCTCTTTCTGCACCTCTCTTGCCTCTTTCAGCACCTTTGTTCCTTCTTTCTTCACTTCTTTTGTTTCTTTATGCACCTCTCTTGCTTCTCTCTGTGCCCCTCTTGCATCTTTCTCCACCCTTCATCCCCCTTTCTGTATCTCTGTTGCTTCTTTCTGCACTTCTGTTGCCTCTTTCTCCACCCCTCGTCCCTCATTCTGCATGTCTGTTGCTTCTTTCTGCACTTTTCTTACTTGTTTCTGCACCCCTCAAGCCTCTTTCTCCACCCCTCTTCTCTCTTTCTGCACCTCTGTTCCTTCTTTCTGCACTTCTTTTGCTTTTTTCTGCACCCTTCTTCCCTTTTTTGCATATCTCTTGCCTCTTTCTGCAGTTCTCTTGTCATTTTCTGCACCTCTCTTGCCTCTTTCTGCACCTCACTTGCCTCTTTCTGCACTTCTCTTGCTTCTTTCTACACCTCTTTTGCTTCTTTCAGCAATTCTCTTGCCTCTTTCTGCACTTCTGTTGCTTCTTTCTGAACTTCTCTTGCCTCTTTCTGCACCTCTGTTGCTTCTTTATGCACTTCTGTTGCCTTTTTCTGCACCCCTCTACCCTCTTTCTGCACCTCTGTTGCTTCTTTCTGTACTTATCTTGGTTCTTTGTGCACCTCTCTTGCTTCTTTCTGCACCACTCTTGCCTCTTTCTGCACCCTTTTTCTCTCTCTCTGCACCTCTCTTGCCTCTTTCTGCACCTCTCTTGCCTCTTTCTGTGCACACAGGGCTACTTTTAAACTGACCTCAGGCTCAGCAGTGCACACATGCAAGTGCAGAGAAGGGCTGCTGGCCTCTAAACTGCCATGCCCTATTATATGCTAGGGACTTAGAGGTAGTTTTAATCCCCCTGCCCTATTATGTACAAGGGCCTTACAGGGGAGGTCATGCCAATCACAGGGGTACCCCAACCCATAGTGTACCATAGTATATGTAGGTGTTTTCACTGTATTCTAAGTGTCTTTCAGAATAGCACTGGCTCCGGGCCTGGTTAGGCAGAGCCCAAGGTCAGTCAGAGCCAGTTACCACCAGTACCAGTCAGCAAAAAGTTGGGGGGTGCCCAGGGCACAGGATGACTTTGCAAGAAGGCCTCTTTCTGCACCTCTGTTGGTTCTTTCTGCATATCTCTTTCTTCTTTCTGCACCTTTCTTCTTCTTTCTGGACTTCTGTTGCCTCTTTCTGCATTTCTCTTGCTTCTTTCTGCACCTTTCTTCCTCTTCCTGCAAATGTCCTACCTCTGTAGGCATAGTTAGAAATTAGCATTTAAAAAACCTTAGAAATTCACTGAAAAAACCATAGGTTTCAGGGACGTTATAGTTAGAAATTAGCATTTTAAAAACCTTTGAAATGCACTGAAAAAAACCATAGGTTTCAGGGGCGTTATAGTTAGTTGAACATTTCACTCATACACAACCAGAGAAATTCAGCCGTTATAGTTAGTTGAGCTAACTATAACTCGCGCCCCTGCAATGCACTGATGATGACGTCACATATTACATCATTCATTCATGACATGGTACAGAGACTTATTCAGCCAGTGACACACTTACTGAAAGACTCATGAGTCTGCTCTGATATCCACTCATAGACTTATATATGCAGTGACATCCACACTCAGAGACTTATGCATGCACTCACATAACTGAGTCAATCATTTATACAGACTTTTATAGAGATGTTGAGATATTGATAAATGTTTTTATAGAGTTAATAAAATAGTGATTTATCTAGTGTGATGGTTAGGAATTAGTTAGATAGTTTTAATTGTTGAATGTGGTGGTGGCTATTTAATTCCTGCTTTTATGTTGCATTTTCGCGACAAGTGCGCGGGGATCGCGATTACCAACGTCATTGCAATCTCCAGTGTCACAGCGAAAACAGAAAATAGGTTTTAGAGATGGGTTTTATAGAAACTCTCTAGAAAAACATGACTTTGGAGAATAACGTAAGAAACCCCTAGTGTGTAAAATACTGTATTATGTGAGGATAAATGTGTTTTAGACTTCATGGTAAAGGCTCGATCATCACGGTTAATGACGTCATCGCAACGTCCTGAATAATCGCAAAAAATAGGTCTGAAAGATGATTTTTAAAGAAACTTAATAGAAAAATATGAGTTTAAACATGCTTTGAAAGAAGTATGTATATAGTAATATGTGCAGCGCAATGTTCAGAATGGATTTTTTTACATATTATTTTTGGATGTGTTGGTGGTCATTAAATGTCTGCTTTTTTTCCATTTCCGCAATGTGCGCGTGGGGATCACGACGTTGTCACAAAGATTGTCAAAAACAAAAAAGAAACCTTTAGAAAAAAACTTCATGATATTTCGGGTACTAGGGTGGCTCTGACAAGAGCCATTGCGTTGGTTGTGTGTATATGGCTGCTATACATAAGACTGGATGCAGAGTTTCAGGTTACTTAGAAACATTCCATGCATGTCAAAATACAGATTGTTGTCATAGATACAGCCCATGCGATGGTCTCTGAGGAATGCAGAAACAGTTTTATTAACATGTTTCCTGGCTTTGTCAATCTGTGGACAGAATTGATTTGACCACTTCCATTTCTGTCTTTGGCATATATTACTGTGAAACAAAGACTGTGTGAGGGAAAAACGAGAGCTGTTCTGCAAAGGTTTCTTTCATTAGGATTTCCAGCCCCAGTCAATGTGCTTAGGTCATTGCCACCACAGTACACAATCATGAGGTGAGGAGCTCGGCAATCCACAATGGTTTTAACCAAAGCCAGCAACTGATGAAACTTTAACCCTCTCTTGCCAAACCAAGTAATCTCCACATTTGGCAAACCGAAGTGCCTGTCAATACCTCTCTTTTTGCAGCCTCTTTAGCCCAGTAGATATGGCTGGGGCCCACAATACATACTCTAAGCATTTTGAAGTGAAGGAGCAATAGTAGTCAGGAGAAGGCTAGAGCTGAATGAGGTAGTTTTCCAAAGTAAAAGCAATTAAAATGGAGGTGTTAAAAATATATATATATATGCATATATTTCATTGGATGCTGTCAGCATGAAAGTGAATAAAATGTGGTAGTGTGCTGGATGCCTTAGGAAGAAGTCTGATTATTGGCTGTTGTTAAAAAAGAAATGTAATACAGACATGGATATGCTTTTGCATCTGTGGAGTAAACCAAACCTGCTGTATCTAATTTAAAAGTAGCATGTACTTTTAGAAGGTACTGTGAACTTGTGACCTACTGGTATCACTGGGTTGTTAGGTTCACTGAGCTAAGAGTGTATTGAGGGGGAAGGGTGTTAAAGAGACAGGACATTTTTTTTAAAGTTGAGGAGTGATGACACAGTTTAAGTAATGGCACTTTAATTTCCAACTCAGGACTCTGTAATAAACTGTTGTGTAGTATTTAAATGTTTAAAAATGAAGCTAGATACATGTTTGGACTCTTGTTTTTTTGCAATATCTCTGCAATGATCGTGAAACATAGAGAACACACATAGATAGAATCTCTTTTTGAAAGAGAGGGAAAGGGTTAACAGATACTAACCACTCACAAGTGTAGATAGTGTAGCCTAAAATGAAAGACATGATTTCATTTGCTGCCTTTCTCATGATCACAGAGTGTGAAGTTGAAGAGGGTGCCATTTTATGGTTGCTTTGTGTGAGAGTGGTGTACCATTCTTGTGCTTAGGTTTTACAAAGCCTAACAGTGTCAAAACTATTCACAAAGAGCTAAAATAACAATATAATCTACAAACTGAATTCACTGGTATGTACATCATTTTTGTATTCTTTATAAAAATTACATTAGAAATGAAGATGTAGACGTTTGATAAAAAAGAGTATCACAGAGACTTGAAAAATATATCAGATGAACTGTATCTATTAGAGGGTATGCTTTTAAGAGGTTAGTGGTGAATGTTTTGGAAAGTAAGAGAAAAAGGAAGTATTGCCTCTTTATTACATTGTATACTTTATTGAAAAATAACAGTATAGTATTGTGGAAAGTTGCAATGAAAAACTAAGAATGTTTTAAATGTCTAAACATCACATGCAGAATACATACATCTGTTGTTTGCATTGCGGCAATTGTAGTACTTTTGGTAACATTATTAAGCAGGAGTAGTGTAGCACCCTCAGACCCTTGCCCCCACCACATCTTCCACAGAGTCGCCTCTGCCATCTCACCCGAACCACGTTGAATGATCAACTGCTCCTTCGAGACCGCCATCTTACCCGTCGACTGGAAACGCACCAAAGTCAACCCCCTCCTGAAGAAACTCTCCGCAGACCCGATGGACATCATGAACTTCAGGCCCATCTCCTTGCCTCCATTCACAGCCAAGATCATTGAAAAGGCTGTCAACACCCAGCTAGCAAACTTCATCGTAGCTAACAACGTCATGAACATCTCCCAATCCAGATTCCACAGCAACTACAGCACCGAGACCGCCCTACTCGCTGCAATCGACGACATTCGGTCCCTCCTCGAACAGGGCAAACCAGCAGCCCTCATCCTCCTGGACATCTCATCTGCTTTTGACACTGTCTCCCACCGCACCCTGCCCACCACACTCCATGATGCCGGCATCCGTGGCAAGGCCCTCGACTGGATATGCTCCTTCCTCACCGGCAGAACTCATCGGGTCAGACTCACTTCTTACCTCGAGGAACCAACATAGACCAACTGTTGAGTGCCTCAGGGCTCCTCCCTCAGCCCCACCTTCTTCAACGGCTACCTGGCCCCCTTGCAATCATCGTCAGGAACCACAGGCTCATAATCGTCTACTAGGCCGATGACACCCAGCTGATCCTCTCCCTCACCAACGAACGCAACATCACCAAACACAACTTCCAAGAAGGGATGAAAGCTGTTGCCACCTGGATGTAGAACAGCTGCCAGAAACTCAACTCTGAGAAAACAGAAGTCCTCACCCCTTCCACATTGGATGACTCCTGGTGCCCCCCCTCAGAAATCCCTCCACTCCGGCGGACCATGCACATAATCTCGGCATCAAACTAGACTCATCACTCACAATGAACCACCAGATCAACGTCTTATCCTCGACCTGCTTCAACACCCTCCGCATGCTTTGAAAGACATTGAGATGGATGCCATCCGAATCCAGAAAAACTGTCACTTGCACACTCATCAACACCAGACTGGACTACGGCAACGTTATCTGCACTGGAATCAACAAGAAACTCCTTTGTAAACTGCAGACTGTCCAGAACTTTGCAGCCAGACTGATACTCGACATCCCCCGTCACAGTCACATCACCCAACACCTCCACTTACTCTACTGGCTCCCAGTCGAAAAATGAATAACCTTCAAACTCCTCACCCATGCATACAAGGCCCTACACAACATCAGACCCACATACCTGAACAACCACCTCTCCTTCCACGCACCCAAAAGACACCTCCAATCAGCTGAAATCTCTCTGGCCACCATCCCATGTACCTACAAGAACAGAACAGGAGGAAAGTCATTCTCCTACCTCGCAGCCAAAGCCTGGAACGACCTCCACCTCCAGCAATCTCCCACATTGCCCCAGTTCAGGAAGGACCTCAAGACCTGGCTCTCCAGATGACCCCAGCACTCAACGGAGCCACCCACCCCCTCCCCCCAGCGCTTTGAGACCCTCACAGGTGAGTAGTTGCGCTTTACCAACCCAGATTGATTGATTGACAATTAAAAGATCAGAACATTTTGTTCGCCTGTATATGAATTTGAAAAAAGTAATACTTGTTAGGTATGCATTGGGAAGTGTTTGTCAATGTGGTTTTAACTTATATGACCACTTTGCATATGCTTAGATGGTGAGATATGGTTCTTGTGGTTGCACATAGCTATATATACGGTGGGACTTTTGAGTTTACTTAAAAATGCAGAGAGGTATATATACTTTGAAAGATGGCTTGAAGGTTTACATCTATTAAGAAATCACATATATGTTCATATGGGGATTTATGTTCAGTAAGGCTGATGAAAATTTCATGAATATGGTGAGGGTGGTGTTTTTTCTCTAAACATGGTGTGTTTAAAATTGAGGAAGATTAATAGTGCAGATTGCCTTGAGAGCTCTTGTGCTACCTTCATTTGGAGTGTAACTTTTGTTTAAGAAATGCTGAATATATGTTTTAGAAGCAGAAACAGTATTTGAGAAATGATGTAGGTATGCCATTCACAAAAGGTTCTGTGCTTTGAAAAAATTTTAAATGTTGTTTTCGATTTTTGAAACTTACTGATGCATGTGCACGCTCAGCAACAAAGCAATATATGCTCCTAGAGAGCTATGCATTCAATTATACATCAAGTCTGAAATTTGGACTTCACTCACACATTGCTCAGTAGAAAAGCAGTTCTACAGTAAAACAGATAGTTTGATACTGGCAGGAAATAACCAATGAGTCAGTGATATTGTCACAACTGTTATGTATCTAACAGCAGTAAAGGTACTTTCACAGTCAGTCAGGCAGTATTCAGGCACTCATGCAATCACCCAGCCACTAGTCAGGCAATAACGAAATCAGTGATTCACTATCCATGGAGTTATTCAATTACCTAGACACTACACATGTACTCCTGCAAACAGACAGGCAGAAATTATGTAGTCATTGAACTACGCAGGCACTACCTATACATTAATCTAATCACCCAGTCGCTCACCATTTATTTATGCAATTAACAAGGCTGTAACTATGCAATTATTACAGCACTTGCTCAGAACCTATGCAGTCATGTAAACACCCACCCACAACCCATGCACTCATTGAAATACTGAGGCACATGTGTGCACTCATGAAAACACTCAGGCACTAATCATGCACTCGTCTAATTGCACCATTGTAGAAAACCTATCATCCATCCAGTACCTATGCACTTATTTAATTACTGAGGCAATACTCTTGCACTAATATAATTACCCCAGCTGTACACTTAAGTTCATCCAAATCCTGCCAAGCTTTAACAATGGAGTTATGCAATCATTCAACATTAGTCATGCACTCATTTAATCAGCAACGCACTCCTGATGCACTCATTGAATTATCCAGGCACTACCCAT
Organism: Calotriton arnoldi; assembly: GCA_963921515.1. NCBI lineage: Eukaryota > Metazoa > Chordata > Amphibia > Caudata > Salamandridae > Calotriton > Calotriton arnoldi. The sequence goes on from CAWUFW010018236.1 coordinate 181,765, forward strand.
GTAGTTATCTAAACACCCAGGCACTACCTGTTCCCTGAACCAAAAACACATGGGCAGCAGCTATGTAGTCATCCAATCACTGAAACACTACTCATGCACTCATCCAATCTGCTATGTGCTATGCATGTCCTTAAACAATCATGTATGCACTATCCATGCACTCTATAAATCACCTATATACTATCTATGCACTTCTGCCATCATCCAGCCACTAGAGTTTCACTCATTTAATCATCCAACCACTAGCTATGCAGAATGCAGCATGCATAGAAAGAGGAAAAAATTAGGAGAAATAAAAGTGTTTCTCCTCGTTGTGCCTCCCTACAGCTCTTCTGGGGAGGTGTAGGATCCTGACGCATTCCCAGGTTTATGAATTGTTGTAAATTTGGGAATGCTGCAGAATCCATGGGTGTTGCGTTGGATCACCCACAGCAACACCCATGGCACGCTTCTTCCACGCAAAGTGCTGGATGCAAAGGGCCCATATTTATAAGGCCATGAAAAGCCACGCTGAGTGGCTTTACTTGGCCGTGTAAATATGGAGCACCACATTACACGGTCGGTTGCCAGAAATGTGAGGCACTGGTGGTGCATGGGGCTTGTAAATTCGCCCCCTTGACTTGATATTCATTTTAAAATTTACTACAGAAGGGATAAACTATTCTTTCACCATGTATACGTGAGAAGTGAGATATGGTGCAGCTGTGTTGTACGACAGAGTGCCAAAATATTAAAAGTTAACTAATAAATAAAGCTTTGTGTTTTGCTTTGGGTTTGTTATATTGAGGTAAGTACATTTAGTAATATATCTAAGTTCATCTGTAGATTTAAAACTGCAACATAACATAAAAACTGTTTTTGTATTTTGTGTAAGTCAGTAGTTGGTACATAGGCTAGGTTAAAAATTAAAATAGACTTGTTTGCTTTTACAGAACAATATCTACATAGTTACACACAGTTAAAATGCCTACAAAAGCTTGGATTAAAAAGCAACAGAAGCAACTTCAGTATGTTTGCAGATATTAGTTACAAAAAGGGCAAAATTGCAGAGAAAGTGGTGAATGAAAAAAGGCCTACTGGTAGAGGACAAAGTCATTTTCTAAAAAATATATGTGGACATTTGCAAAGATTACAAAATAAAAGAAAATGAAATTATGACTATGAGAAACAATAAGAGTGGACATAGTGTACATTGCAAGAACAGCAAAGAGTGTAGCAAAGATGGACACACCTTAACCAGGTGAAAGAAGCAGTTTAAGGAAATCAGAGCCAGGATGTTTTGTACTGGAGTGGTTGTAAATCTACTGAGAAATTTGAAAAAGTATAGAAGAAGGAGAGATGCACTGAAACAGAAAGAGGAAGTTGAGAGTAGTTGATACAACCAGCCTTTGCCTTGAAGAGGAAGTTTTCATTTTGATTCTAAATAGAATGAAGACTCTTGACAAAATAGTGTTGAGCATGGGGAGACAAAACCAGAAGAATAGATTAGTGAATAGAAGTAACTTTTGTACAGTTTTTAGTGGAGAATGGATACATACTTCTAGTACAGAGCCTTTCTTTAATGAAGAAAGCTATCTCCAGGATGAGTTCATGCAACTGATGAAAGAACGAGGACAATGTTATGAAATGAAGAATGGCAGTCCTATAGCAAAAGAGGTGATGGTACATAGAAATATAGAAGAAGTTATGGCAGAAGAGGTACAAGGAAGGCAAAGTCAGGCCCCATATACAAATGTGATTGTAGTAGTGTTTGTAGTATTAGACAGCAATCCATTGATATATTAAGGAAATCCTTACGTATGTTTCCAAGGCGCAGTTTAAAACACAAAATAAGTACTTTACAAGGTTTGGATCCTTGCAAGCTGAGAAAGCATGCCAATTTGCAGGGACACTCACTAGCTTACTTTTCAAAGAAAGTGTGCCAAAGCACCTGTCGTCATTTTAGGATGTTAACTGACCATCACTCAACAATGTGAACTTTAGTTAGGAGGCTGTACTATGTGAAAACTCCTGCTTTGTCTTTAGGAGAAATGAATATGGCACTTTTGCATGGTACTGTGGCAGAGGTAGAAAAGGTTTGTGATGATGTGCATTTTTGTTTCTTTGGTCCAGAACAAGGCTGTAGGGAAATTGAAGTGTTGATAACAGGAGGGGTTGCAGAACAGGACAGGAGGTACTACAGTTGATAGTTCTGAAGAACAGATTACAAATTTTAAGACAGTATGTTCCGAAAAAACAGTATGTTTGTATATGTTGTCGACGCATTCACTACAAGAATCAAACACGGACTGTTGACTTATATTTAAAAGGGAAATAGAGAATAATGATAATCTGGCAAATATTTGCACTGTACTTATTTGTAGAAGAACGCTTTGACTTGTCCATACGACAAGTTATATGTAAGTGCTGCTACAATAAATTAGAGGATAAGAAAATGCCTGCTAGAGCTTTGCATAACAAGTAAGAACTGGTTACCATTCCAGAAGCACAGCAAGGATTAAATATTTATGAGTCCATTCTTATCCAAACTATACATACAATTCAGGCAATAGCACTATGGAGCCAAATACAGGCAAGTTACCCCCAACAGAGCTGCAGAAAGGCCTAAAAGGTAGAGTAGTGTATTTGCCATTAGATGTCAAGAAAACCATTGAAACAGTAGGGGTAGATAGAGTTTTAGAGGAAGGACTAGTAATTCTTGTAAATGGTGAACCAACCAAGAACAAGAAAATAAAGCAGAAGTTAGCAGATGTTACCAAAGTTAAAAAAGCAACTTTATATCTGGTACAAAACAATGTTTACTATAAAAATGTGGAAAGCCTGGAAGATATCACACATATGGAGGATCATATATTTCCATCAACAGGTCAGAATGAGAAGGTGGATCAGTCCAGAACAGAAGAAATGTATGAACATTACAGCATCCACCCTTTGCATTCTTAAGAGGTTATTGGTGATGCCACTGAGCTGTTTCAAATGAAGGAGGCAAAAGAAACTCCATTAAGTATGTGGGAAAAAGTTTAGAAGCTTAGTGTTTCCTACATGTTTTTCCTACTGGAGTAGGTGGCAGGTATGATAAGCAGCCTGTGTAAATATCTGCAACTGAGTATAGATGTAGTAGACTTTATTCAGAAGACCCTAGATTTTGTCAGAGTATTCATATATATTTCACCTATTATTTGAGAGTGACTTGTCTGGCCTCTCATATGCCTGAATCATTTTCTAAAAACAGGAGTTAATTTGCATAACATATCAGCAAAAGTACTTTTGGAGAAAGTTCAAGGAAAAGATGAGCACTTGGAATAAAATTTTATAAACCTAATGGGATGTCAGTGTGGGACTAATGAATATTTTATCGGTGTCATGGTGAACTCAAGTGCCTGTTGAGGAACCTTTGAGCACCTACTTGGTTCCTGATACTGAGTTGTGCTGAATATGCATTGAATGACGCGCTAGAATTCTTACAGAAGGCAAATTAAAAAATAAAAGACATTCATCTGAAGACGCCAGGAGAACAGTGTTCACCAGATCCTGCAAATGTTTGCAGATATTTTAATCACAGATTTCAAGCAATGATGTCTGTAAGCTTGAACAAAACAAAACCTCCTCTTGGTGAAGTGATTGTTTTATTTTGGCATATAAAGTACCAAGCCAGAGGTGCTCCCTATATTCACATGCTGTTGTGGGTAAAATATACCTCAAAGTTTGGAACAGACAGTGATGAGTCTGTGTTGTCTTTTATTGAGCAGTATGTAACTTGTTCCATCCCAAATGAGAGTAGAGACAACATATTAAGACAACAAGTTCTATGATTACAAAATCTTAGATGCGGAAAATACTGTCAGCGAAAATACAGAGCAAAAGGGAAATTTTATACAAGATGTCATTTTGGATTCCCACGACCTGTCATCTCACAAGGAAGAGTCAACAGTTTTTTGTCTGCAGTCAGACATAAACTTACAAGGAAATCACAAAAAAATAAGAAGAAAAGAGGCCTCCAAGTACATTAATGACTACAACCCTGTGATTCTGAAGATGTGGAATGCCAACATGGAAGTACAGTTTGTTGCAGACAACTCAATTGCTGTTGCCCAGTATGTTACATCTTATATAACAAAGCCAGAGAAAACTGAGATGAAGGAGATGTGGGAAGAGATTTCAGCAGAAAAGAGTCGTACAAAGAAATTGTGCAGTTTTAGCTTGAAAATGCTATCTCACAGAGAGATAGACTCCTCTGAATGTGTAGAGGGTTAAGCTCAGCCAGTTTGTTTTCAAAATCTAGAGGAATTCTATGGGTGAGTTTAGGTTTTGCTAATACTCGTAATGGAGTACTGCAGTCTCTTCCTGAAATTCAATATCTTGCAGAATTTGAGCCACACAGTACAGATATTCTGAATAGTAAGATGCTGGATATGTACTATCCAAGAGGAAGTCCTTCTCTGGAAAGGATGTGTGTATATGAAATACTTCAACATTATACTTTCAGAAGTAATGTCAGTGAAAACATAGATGAAGGTACATTTTCTGTGGCTGGATGTGAAGGATGTTTGGTGAGACATTAGAAAGGAAATTGAATAAACCATTGAAAGCTAAGTTGCCCAGGCACTACCCATGCACTCACCAATCACCCAGGTACTACCCATGCACTCATCTAATCACCCAGGCACTACTCATGTACTCATGCAATTACCCAGGCACTACACATGCACTCATCAATCACCCAGGCACTATCCATGCACTCATGCAATCACCCAGCACTACTCTTGTACTCATCCATTCACCCAGGCACTACCCATGCACTCATCCAATCACCCAGGCACTACCATTGCACTCATTCATTTACCCAGCTATTATCCATGCTCTCATCCATTTACTCAGACACTACCCATGCACTCATGCAATCAACCAGCACTACCCATGCATTCATCCAATCACCCAGGCAGTACCCATGCACTCATCCAATCACTCAGGCACTACCCTTGCACTCATCCATTCAATCAGACACTACTCATGTACTCATCCAATCACTCAGGCACTGCCCATGCACACATCCAATCACTCCAGAACTACCCATGCACTCATCCAATCACCTAGACACTACCCTTGTACTCACCCATTCAATGAGGCGCTAACCAAGCACTTATCCAATCACCCAGGTGCTACTCTTGCATTCATCAGATCATCCAGGCAGTACCCATACACTCATCAAATCACCCAGGCATTATCCATGCACTCATCCAATCACCAAGGCATTCCCTTGCACTTATCCATCCAAACGGGCACTACACATGTGCTCATCCATTCACTCAGGCACTACCCATGCACTCATTCAATCACTCAATCACTACCCTTGCACTCATTCACTCATTCAGGCACTACCCATGCATTCATCCATTCAGCCAGGCACTACCCTTGCACTTATCCATTCAAACAGGCACTACACATGTGCTCATCCATTCACTCAGGCACTACCCATGCACTCATCCAATGACCCAGGCACTACCCTTGCACTCATCCATTCACCTAGGTACTATCCTTGCACTCATCTATTCACGCATGCACTATTCTTGCACTCATCGCATCACCCAGGCACTACCCATGCACTCATTCATTCACCCAGCCATTATCCATGCACTCATCCATTCACTCATGGGCTACCCATTCAATCAGGCACTAGGCAGGTGCTCAACCATTCACTCAGGCACTACCCATGCACTCATCTATTCACCCAGGCACAACTTATGCACTCATCCAATCACTTCCCATGCACTCATTCATTTACCCAGCCATTATCCATGTACTCATTGAGTCACTCAGGTACTACCCATGCACTCCTCCACTCACTCAGGCACTATCAATGCACTCATCCATTCACCTAGGCACTGCCCATGCACACATCCAATAAACCAGTCATTACCTTTGCACTCATCCATTCACTGAGGCACTACCCATGCACTCATCCAGTGACCCAGGCACTACTGTTGCACTCATTCATTTACTCATGCAGTACCCATGCACTCATCCATTTTCTCAGGCACTACTGATGCACTCATCCAATCACCCAGGCACTACCCATGCACTCATGCAATCACCCTGGCACTACCCTTGCACTCATCCAATCACCCAGGCACTACCCATGCACTCATCCAATCACCCAGGCACTACCCTTGCACTCATCAATTCAATGAGGTGTTACCCATGCACTCAATCAATCACCCAGGTGCTACTCTGGCACTCATCCATTCACTCAGGCACTACCTATGCACTCATCCATTCACCCAGGCACTACCTATGCACACATCTATTCACCTAGTCACTACCCATGCACTCATCTATTCACCCAGGCATAACTTATGCACTCATCCAATCACCCAGGCACTTCCCATGCACTTATTCATTTACCCAGCCATTATCCATGTACTCATTGAGTCACTCAGGTACTACCCATGCACTCCTCCACTCACTCAGGCACTATCAATGCACTCATCCATTCACCTAGGCACTACCCATGCACACATCCAATCAACCAGTCATTACCTTTGCACTCATCCATTCACTGAGGTACTACCCATGCACTCATCCAGTGACCCAGGCACTACTGTTGCACTCATTCATTTACTCATGCAGTACCCATGCACTCATCCATTTTCTCAGGCACTACTGATGCACTCATCCAATCACCCAGGCACTACCCATGCACTCATGCAATCACCCTGGCACTACCCTTGCACTCATCCAATCACCCAGGCACTACCCATGCACTCATCCAATCACCCAGGCACTACCCTTGCACTCATCAATTCAATGAGGTGTTACCTATGCACTCATCCATTCACCCAGGCACTACCTATGCACACATCTATTCACCTAGTCACTACCCATGCACTCATCTATTCTCCCAGACACTAATATGCACTTGTCCAATCACCCAGGCACTACCCAAGCACACATCCATTCACCCAGGCACTACCCATGTACTCATCCAATCACCCAGGCACTACCCTTGCATTCATCTAATAAATGAGGTGCTACCCATGCACTCAGTCAATCACCCAGGCACTACTCTTGCTCTCATCCATTCACTCATCTTTTCACCCAGGTATTACCCATGCACACATCCATTCTCCTACTCACTACCCATGCACTTATCTATTCAACCAGGCACTACCATGCACTCATTCAATCACCCAGGCACTACCCATGCACTTATTCATTCACCCAGCCATTATGCATACACTCATCCATTCACTCAGGCACTACACTTGCACTCATACATTCACTGAGGCACAACCCATGCACTTATCCATTCACTCAGATACTACCCATGCATTCATCCTTTCACCCAGGCACTACCCTTGCACACATCCAATCACAAAGCCACTATATTTGCACTCATGCATTTACTCAGGCAGTACCCATCAATTTATCCATTCTCTCATGCACTAACCATGCACTCGTTCAATCACCCAGACACAATGCTTTCCTCATCCATTCACTAAGGCACTACCCATACACTCATACAGTCACCCAGGCACTACCCATGCACTCATGCAATCACCCAGGCACTACCCATGCACTCATCCAATCACCCAATCACCCAGGAACCATCTTTGTACTCATCTATTTACCCAGGCACTACTCATGCACTCATCCAATCACCTAGGCACTACCCATGCATTCATTCATTCACCCAGCCGTTATCCATTCACTCATCCATTCATACACTCATCCATTCACTCAGGCACTACCCTTGCACTCATCTATTCACTGAGGCAGTACCCATGCACTCATCCATTCACTCAGGCACTACCCTTACACGCATCCTTTCTCCCAGGTACTACCCATGCACACATCCAATCACCCATTCACTACCTTTGCACTCATCCATTCACTCAAGCAGCACTCATGCACACATCCAATCACCCAGGCACTACCTTTGCACTCATCCATGTACCCAGGCACTATCCATGCACTGATCTATTTACCCAGGCACTACCCATGCACTCATCCAATCACCCAGGCACTAACCATGCACTTCTTCATTTACCCAGCCATTATCCATGCACTCATCTATTCACTCAAGCACTACAGTTGCACTCATCAATTCAGTCAGGCAGTACCCATGCACTCATCCATTCACTCAGGCACTACCCAGTCAGCCAAACAATGACCCAAGCACTACCGTTGCACTCATCCATTCACTCATGTAGTACCCACGTACTCATCCATTCACTCAGGCACTACACATACATGCATCCAATCACCCAGGCACTACCCATGTACTTGTTCAATCACCTAGGCACTACCCGTGCACTCATTCAATCACCCTGGCACAACCCATGGATTCATTAACTCACCCACGCACTATGCATGCACTCAACCATTCACCCAAGCACTATCCATGCACTCACCCAATCACTCAGGCAGTACCCTTGCACTCTTCTAATGACCCAGGCAGTACCTATAGACTCATCCAGCCACTCAGGTACTACTTATACACTCATAGATTCACTCAGGCACCATGCTGCACTCATTGTAACATCCATGCACCAGTTATGCACTCATACACTCATTCCAACATACATACATGCTTCATCTTTTTAAACTGTAAAAGGCTGTTCCAACAGGAACCTTTTTTAGTTTTTGATTTTTTTTAGTGCTTTTGTAAAGTTATAATTTTGTTTTCTTCTTTTTTATAATAACAAAAATGGCAAATGTTACAGGAGGAATTTAAAAAATCTGCACTGAAAAATGTGCAAAACATATAAAAGCGGAAATAAATTAGCATGTATGCTGTTTTACAGCATTGCGAATAGCTGTAAAGCACTGCTCACCAGCACTTATAACAACACTACAGTCCATGCAGTACGTTGCCATTCTTGAAAACTCTGGAGCCATATCTGTTGTAGTAGTCTGCACCTCTAGAGGGATTTTCTGGCTGGGAATTGTTGCTGCTGGCACTGAAGTAGATGGTCCTCCAGCTTCCCTCTGCTTGATTGGCAGCTAGAGATGTTTTCTATGATAGGTTTTAGATGACATAACATGGATGTCGTCCTACATGAATATTTCTTGTTTGTCCCTCTAGAGAGGGTCTTGTCACAGATTGTGCATTGCACTAGTTTTGCAGCAGTTTTAGATTCCCCAGATGGGATTTTGAAAAAATGCCATGCAACACTGGCTCTGGTTTGATGAGGCTCCTCTTCTTCTAAATCTTCAGTCTCGCCCTCCTCCACATCCTGGTCCTGTTGTTGTTGCTGCTGGCACCCGTCTCCTTCCTGTGGCCCAAAACTCTCCACACCAAGATCGATCCACCTGTTCAGAATAAAGTTCTATGAAAGAAGATTCAAGAAAGAGGAGTTGGTGTGTACTTTCTATTGATGTTGCTGAAAACTATATTATCCAATGATATTCCTTGCTTTCTCTGTCATGTGATATTCTACGGTGACCGACATATTTGAGGTTATCAGCACAAGCAGAAATTGAAAATACAAGTTTAAAGTTGTTTTCTTTAAAAATGGAAAGAAAAGCATAACTTTCAATACTATAATAGTGAACACCTACACTGAAACTTGTTCACAATACCTCTATATATATATGTTTCAGAGTTGTTTAAAACACACGATATCCGCGATTACCGGCGTCATCGCAACTTCCATTTTCTTCGCGAAAACAGAAAATGGTGTTTGAAGACAATTTTTCAGGGAAACTCACTACAAAAATGTGAGTTTAAAAAGTACACTAATAAAGCTCAACTGTTAAATGTTCTGTACTATATGTCTATATATATGTTTTACAATTCACGACTACCGATGTCACCGCGATGACGTCGGTAGTCGCGAATGTACATTTTTTTTGTAAAGGTGGGTCTCTCCTAAATTGATCACAGAAAGAAAAGTTAAAACAATATCTTACTAAATATCTAGACTTAAAATTTATTTAAAAAATGTTTTTATGTGTATTTTTCAGTATGTGAAATACATTTACTGATGACAGATTCTCCACAGTAAATGCGACAATGTTGTGCCGGCTCAAAAAATTGTTGAAAATAAAACCAGTTATGAATGTGTTTTCTGACAAAATCTTGGAGGTTCACTTTTTAAAAAATGGATGTTACAATAAAGAAAAATAATTTAAAAAACCTTAAAAATTCACTGAAAAAAATTAAGGTTACAGGGACGGTATAGTTAGGAATTAGCATTTAAAAACCTTCACAATTCACTGAAAAAAACAAAGGTTACAGGAGCATTATAGTTAGGAAATATAATTTAAAAAAACCTTAGAAATTCACTGAAAAAAATAAAGGTTACAGGTTTGTTATAGTTAGGCTGACATTTCACAAAACCAGAGAAATTCAGCAGTTATAGTTATCTGAGCTAACTGTAACTCTCACCCCTGCAATGCACTGCTTATGACCTCACATATTACATCACTCATGAAAAGATCAGTGGCATCACTGATGACATCACTGATGACACCACAATAAAGTCTTCCTTTAAAAGCGAGTCCGAGCATGCTGGAGCCTGTTGGAGCCTGTTTCAAGTTGAAAGCGGGCATGTTGGGATATATATATACATACATATATATATATATCGTCAACACACCTGTCCATACGAAGAAAAAGCACCAGGACGCTCGGGCTCACTTTTCACAGACGGTTTATTTGTTGCTACACTATATATATATATATATGTATATATATGTATATATATATATATATATATATATATATATATATATATATATATATACATATATATATATATATATATATATATATTATCTACTGGTGGTCGCCAGTAGATAGTTATAGTTAGGAGCTAGTTTCCATAGGAAACTCGTTTTGTTTTCTCAACTATCCTTGGCGCAGGTTCACGAATCTTCGTGAAATTTTCAAAAATCGTAGCCCGCTCTGGTCAGCTCCTGTCTTGAAAGTTTCGGGGTGATTCGGCAAGCGGGGGCGAGAAAAAAGGGGTCCCAAAACGTGTTTTCTCCATGTTAATTCCCATAGGAAACTGTAGACAAAGCTACAGCCCGAACTGCTGAACGGAATTACACCAAACTTGGCAAGAGGTAGCCCTTGGTTCAGAAAGAGACCTTTTTGTTAAATGGTGTAAATCCGTTCAGTAATTCCAGAGAAATTCAAAAATAAGAGTCAAAAAATCAATTTCCCAAAGGAAACTTTATGCAAGGCTACAGCCGAAACTACTGAGCAGTTTACCCCAAATTTGGCAAAAAGGTACTGCTTGGCTCAGAAAGCGAACTTTTTAAAATGGTGTCAAATCCGTTCAGTAGTTGCTGAAAAATCAAAAATAAAAGTTTCGATATTTAGAGGCACGGAGGATCCGCGGACCCTCCCGACCACGAGCTTTATTCTAATTGGCTGTCAACACTCCAAACCAGGAAGTGTTGGCAGCCATCTTGTGACTCGGTAGAACCGAGTCACAAGAAAACAGAAAAACAGTAGCGTAAAACAAGAAAAGGGGGCAGGGTAGAAACACCCTGAGCCCCTTGGCCTGCTTAGGGGGTCCCACAAAGACCCCAAGGGCCCAAAAAAGCATTCTTTAAAAAAAAAAAATCAGCAAAATGCGCGCCGGATCCACGGATCCACGGATCCGACCGCAAAACTTAAAAAAACGAAGCGCGGCCTCCCGCGCGTCGTTATTATTTAGCCTCCGGGTGGGCCAAGACCCGGGGGCAGTGACAAAAAAAATGTGTGGGGGGGCCCCAATACCCCCACACTGCCCCGGGGACCATCACCTCCCCAGGGCTTCTATTATGAGTTGCGGGGAGGCACGCAGCCCCCCCGCAACCCCGGGGACCGCCACCCCCCGGGGCTTCTTTTTTAATGAGGGGGGCCTCCAAGGCCCCCCCAAGCCCCGGGGACCGCCACCCCTGGGGCTTTACATGAATATTTGCGGGGGGCACACAGCCCCCCCGCAGCCCCGGGGACCGCCACCCCCCGGGCCTTTTAAAAAAATGAAAATAACCTGTGTGGGGGGCTCTAGCCCTCAAATGCCCCTGAGGACCGCCACCTCCCCGGGGCACTAAGAATGTAAATTTGGGGGTCCGTAATGGACCCCCGAGCCCGAGGACCACCACCTTCCCGGGGCTGTGCAAGTGAAGGAGGGGGGCCGCGCGGCCCCCTCCTGGAGCCTGTGATGGCCCTGGGGACCGCCACCCCCAGGGCTGGCTCCTGCAGTGTCCCGGGGTGCCCACCCCGGGACACTGCTGTCTGCTATGGCAGGACGGAGCCTCGCGGCTCCCGTCCTGCCATAGCAAACTTGCTTTGGATTTTGGAAAGAGAGCAGGAAACCTGCTCTCTCTTCCCAAAATCTAAAGCAGATTGCTTTCCACAAGGGAGCTGCATGTTAGCAGCTCCCCATGTGGAAAGCAATGCCGGCTCCTGCAGGACGCAGGGAGCCGGAGGGACCGTGGGGGCATTGGGGCTCCCCACGGTCCCCAACAGATAGGAGCCTGCCCTGGGGGATGGGGTCCCCGGGGCTAGTAGTGGCCCTGGAGGGGGGCCACGCGGCCCCCCTCCCCCCCAAAAAAAGAAAAGAATAAAAGGCCGGCCCCGGGGATGGGGTCCCCGGGGCCAATAGAGACCTCAGGAGGGGCCACGCAGCCCCCTCCTTAGAAAATTTAAAAAATGTGGCCATGCCCTGGGGATGGGGTCCCTGGGGCCGGAATTGGCCACGGGAGGGGGGCCACGCGGCCCCCTTCCCATTCAGTTTTTTTTTTTTATATATAAAAAAAGGGGTCAGGCCCTGGGGGATGAGGTCCCCAGGGCCCAAAAATGGAAAAAAGAAGGGGGGCCACACAGCCCCCCTTCTACAAAAACAGAAAAAAAAAAAAAATGCAACCTTGCCTCAGGCCCCGCCCCCTCCCTTCACCACTCTGCAAACGCGCCCTGTGGCGCGTTTTAAATTGGGGCATTAATTCCCCTTGAATACTGGGGGTCCCTGGGGGCCAACTAGCCCACTAGGTACCTCCAGTGCGTGTCACAGGGCTGGGTTGCAGAGAGGTGGTGCAGGCCACGCCCCTTTTTACACCTCTCTGCAACGCAGCTCTGTGGCGCTTACTGGAGGTACCTGGTGGGCTAGTTGGACCCCAGTGACCCTCAGGATTCAAGGGGATTTATCCCCCAACTTAAAATGCGCCACGGGGTGCATTTGCACAGTGGTGAAGGGAGAGGCGGGGCCTGAGGTGACATGTGTGCAAACACGCCCTGTGGCGTGTTTTAGGCTGGGGATTAAGTCCTTGAATCCTGAGGGTCCCTGGGGTCCAACTATCCCACCAGGTACCTCCAGTAAGCGCCACAGAGCTGCGTTGCAGAGAGGTGTAAAAGGGGCGTGACCTCAGACCACCTCTCTGCAACGCAGAGCCTGTAGGCGCTTACTGGAAGTACCTGGTGGACTAGTTGGGCCCCAGGGACCCTCAGATTCAAGGTGACCTAATACCCCAACTTAAAACGGCCACAGGCAGCGTTTGCACAGTGGTGAAGGAGGGACGGGGCCTCAGGTGACATGTGTGCAAACACGCCCTGTGGCGCGTTTTAAGTTGGGGAATTAATTCCCCTTGAATCCTGATGGACCCTGGGGGCCAACTAGCCCACCAGGTACCTCGAGTGCATGCCACAGGGCTGCGTTGCAGAGAGCTGCTCCAGGCCACGCCCCTTTTTACACCTCTGTGCAACGCAGCTCTGTGGCGCTTACTGGAGGTACCTAGTGGGCTAGTTGGACCCCAGGGACCCACAGGATTCAAGGGGACTTAATCTCCCAACTTAAAACGGCCACAGGGCTTGTTTGCACACATGTCACCTCAGGCCCCCCCTCCCTTCACCACTGTGCAAAAGCGCCCCAGGCGTGTTTTAAGAGGAAGTTTTAATCCCCCTGCCCTATTATGTACTAGGGCCTTACAGAGGAGGTCATGCTAATCACAGGGGTATCCCAACGCATAGTGTTCCCTAGTGTATGTAGGTGTTTTCACTGTATTCTAAGTGTCTTTTAGCATAGCACTGGCTCTAGGTCTGGTTAGTCCGAGTCAGTTACCACCAGTACCCGTCTGAAAAAGTTGTGGGCACAGGATGATTTTGCAACAAGGCCTCTTTCTGCTCCTCTGTTGGTTCTTTCTGCACATGTCTTGCTTCTTCCTGCACTTTTCTTCGTCTTTGTGGACTTCTGTTGCTTCTTTCTGCATTTGTTTTGCTTCTTTCTGTGCGTTTTTTCTTCTTTCTTCACATGTCCTACCTCTCTAGGCATAGTTAGAAACTAGCATTTAAAAAACCTTTGAAATTCAACTAAAAAAACCAGAGGTTTCAGGCACGTTATAGTTAGAAATTAGCATTTAAAAAACCTTTGAAATTTACTTAAAAACCATAGGTTTCAGGCTCGTTATAGTTAGAAATTAGCATTTTAAAAACCTTTGAAATTCACTGAAAAAACCATAGGTTTCAGGGACGTTACAGTTGGTTGGACATTTCACTCGTACAAAACCATAGAAATTCCCCTGTTATAGTTAGTTCAGCTAACTATAACTCGCGCCCCCGCAATGCACTGCTGATGACGTCACATATTACATCACTCATGACATGGTCAGTGACATCACTGATGACATCACTGATTCATATATAAAAAAATATGGATCAGGTGACTGCGTTGGATCCGCGAACCCTCCCGAGCACGAGCTTGACTCTGATTGGCTGCCAACACTTCAAAAAAGGAAGTGTTGGCAGCCAACTTGTGACTCATTTGACCCGAGTCACAAGAAAAAAAGGTAAAAAAAGGAATTAAAACAAGAAAAGGGGGCCGGGTAGAAACACCTTGACCCCCTAGGCCTTCTACCACGGCCCAAAAAAGCTTTTTTTTTTTAAATTTGGGCGGGATTCGCGTAAGGTGTGCGAATCCTGCTGAATTTGTTTTTTTAAAATGAAGCGCGGTCTCCTGCGCTTCGCTTAATTTAGCCCCCGGGTGGGCCAGGTCCCGGGGGCAATGTTTAAAATAAATGCGGGGCCACACAGGCCCCCGCAACCCCGTGGACCACCACCTCCCCGGGCTTTTTAATAATGAAAATGCGTGGGGGGGCTGCTGCCCCCCACGCTGCCCCGGGGACCACCACCTCCCGGGGCATTCCTTAATTAGGGTTGGGGGGACCTCGTGGGCCCTCTCAAGACCCAGGAATCACCACCTCCCCGGGGCTTTAATGTTGAACTGGCTGGGGGGCCTCACACCCCCCAACAGCCCCTGGGACCACCATCTCCCCGGGGCTTTACATCTGTTGGATGGGGTGCCGCATGGCCCCCCTCTAGGAGCCCTCCTTGGCCCTTGGGACCACCACCCCCCGGGCCGGCTCCAGCAATGTCCCGGAGTGCACACCCCCGAAACTCCTGCTTCGCTTCATGGAAGCGAGAGCAGGAAAACTGCTCTTGCTTCCATGAAGTGAAGCAGATTTGCATTTGGGCAAAGGGAGCTGCATGTCAACAGCTCCCTTTGCCCAAAAGCAATGCTGGCTCCCGCAGGAGGCAGGGAGCCGGCAGAGACCGCGGGGGCATTGGGGCTCCCCCCATGGTCCCCAACAAAGAGGCCATGCTAATTAGGGTCAGGAACCGGGTCAAATAATTATACACAGGGGTCATGGTGGTTACAGGGGTCACAGGGGTCACAACGCAACACAATACAACACAACATAATATAACACAATAGAATACGATACTAGCCTAAGACTAGAAAACACCACCAGCAATGGTGGCAGTAACGGTGAGAGCTCTTAGCTGTTTGCTCAATATAGGAATCTATAATAGATAGGGACAGAGTGCCCCGGCAGGCAGAATCTGGACCCATAGTCCAGGTAAATGGGGGAAGGGTTCTCCAGGGAGGGTTTCAAGGGTGGGGAAGGGGAAGCACGGGTGGGGGAGCAGTTGGGTAAAAAAAAAATTTTAAATCCTCATTCGCCTATTGGCCAAATTGGTTTCCATTGGCTATTGCTCTTGGTTTGGTGCCGACACTTGGGGAAATCGGGTATATTTAGGGTTCTGCTTCATAATCCACCATCGAAACGTTACAGTTTTTATCCTGGAATGTTAATGGTCTCCGGGTTAAAAGTAGGAGGGAAAAAATTCTTCAATATCTCAAAGACTCCCCCGCACAGATAATTATTTTACAGGAAACATCTCTTGAGAGAAGAAATAAGTGAGATCTGTGGGAAGCTTAGATGGGTGGAACATTGTGTTAGCTCCTGTCAAAGTGCTAACATTAGGGGGGTTGCTATTTTAGTAAAAAAACAAGCAAAAGCTCGTCTTCTAGATACTATGACAGACCCAAGTGGCAGGTGGGTGATTGTCAAGCTACTTGTCAAGGGTTCTTACTTAACAGTAGTAGGCTATTATGGCCCCAACCAGGATGACCCCACTACTTTGAAAACTATTTTTGCGAACTTGCTGGGATTCTCAGATTCGACCATTTTAGCCGGAGATTTTAATATAGTCTTGAACTCGCAGTTGGATAAATCCACAAGCAGCAGGGCAAATATTTTGTCCAAATCAAGGACATACCTCCAGCTGATGATGAAGCAAAATGCCTTATCCGATATTTGGAGGGAAAGATCAGGTGCTAAATTAGGTGTCTCATTTTATAACCGGAAATATGGACATAAATCCAGGATTGATTACATCTTGATCAGTAATGATTTGAGGGGTAAAGTTGAAGACATAGGTTATCTAACTCCCCACCTATCAGACCACGCGGCGGTGTGGATAGATCTAAATTTAGTAGATAAAGAACAACCGAGAGTGTGGACATTTGATCGTACACTTCTTCTAGATGAATCAGAAGTTTGCTACCTATCTCAAGAGACTGAGTTTTTCCTAAATACAAACATAGGTTCGTCAGAGATTCCGGTGGTGTGGGATGCCCTGAAGTCCTATTTGAGAGGGTTAGTAACAAGTAGGACCTCTCACAAGAACAGGCAGTATAGGGAGGAAGTTGCACACATCGAGTGTGAAATAAAGGAGGTTGAAAGGAAGATCAATAACGCGGTTGACCAAGCAATATGCCAGGCACATGTTGCGAAATTGAGAACTTTGAAAGATCATTTAGAAAATACTATTCAGACCAGGGTCTCGAAACGATGGGAAGCTAGTAAGCTTGCCCATTTTGAATACGGTGAGGGGGCTAACAAACTTTTGGCTTGGAAGGCCAAAACGGACAGGGTACGAAACTTAATAAAACAAATAGATAATGAGTATACAAATTCACCGGCAGTTAGCGATGAAGAGATCGGAGAAGCCTTTTTCACCTTTTTTCAAGATTTATACAATGAAGAAAATGAGGTAGTTAGCAACTGTGCACGGGAATGGCTGAATCAGATCAACCTCACCACCTTAAATTCCTCTCAACGAGAAAATCTAGACCTAGAGATATCACAACAGGAGGTCAGGAAGGCCATTTCTGCTTGTAAGACGGGTAAGGCTGCGGGGCCGGATGGCCTTCCTGTAGAATTATATAGATTCTTGGGAGAGGCGATAATATCAATAATGACAACCCTTTTCAATAAAATATTGCTTGAAGGAGTTAGGCCTCCTACCTCGTGGGGAGAAGCCACCATAACACTGATTTTAAAACCTGGGAAGCCCCCGGTCAACTGTGGGTCATATAGACCAATTTCACTTTTAAACACCGACTATAAGGTTTTTACTAGAATTCTGGCCAACAGGCTGGGAGTGGTGGCGGGTCATTTGTTGCATGCAGATCAAAAGGGCTTTTTGAGAGGGAGGAATCTTTTCGATCTCACCCATGATTTCATAGGTGCTATTGATTTCGCCTCCACCTTTTCACTTCCTTTGGCAGCAATGACACTAGATGCCACCAAGGCATTTGATAGGGTCAACTGGAACTACCTAGCCGCGGTGTTGGAGAAGTTCAACTTTGGGCCAAAATTTAGTCGAGTTATCAATCTTATATATAGCGACCCTTCAGCGAGGTTTTTGGTTAACGGAAATTTGACCAAACCCTTTAGCATTAAAAGAGGAACCAGACAGGGTTGCCCCCTCTCCCCCTCCTATTTAATATGTACATAGAGCCTTTTGCTCAACGTCTCAGGGAGGAGACGGGTATCACACCATTTAAATGTGGAGCATGGGAGAGGAAGGTAGCCCTGTATGCCGATGATATATTAATCCTTTCATCAGATTTGGAGGTGTCTTATCCCCATGTCATTCGCTTAGCACAGGATTTTGGTCTAGCCTCAGGCTACGAGGTCAATGCAGGAAAAACCGAGATAATGTTATGGAATTTGCCGGGGTGTCGACATCAAATTAAGAACGAGATGAGATATTTGGGAGTGAAGATTGTCCAGAACATAGACAAGATCTCGGAGACCAATCTCGTGAATGTCTCAAGAGAATGTCAGAAACTCTTGAAATTCTGGGCCCCTCTTCCTCTGACTATTTTGGGGAGAATTAATTTAATCAAGATGGTAATCCTCCCAAAAGTCACTTTTCTTTTCAACACCATTCCTTTATTTTTCGAGACACAGGCAATTGCTAAACTTCAGCAATCTATTAATTCATTTGTGTGGGCTTATAAAGCCACGAGGATATCCTGGAAAAAACTAAGGCGTAGGAGGGAAAAGGGGGCCTCACATTACCAGATTTACACTACTACGCCTGGGCTTTCCAGTTGACACATTCAAGAATGTTGTTGAAATCTCCAGACTCATCGGAGAGGGGGGTAATGTTTTCGGCTATGTTAGATCAGGTGGGGCTAACTAAGGAGGGTTTTTTTTAAAAATATGGAGACCAGAAATTTTTCAAGAAAATAAGGCTGAAGGTCTTAATGAGTACGGCTCGTACATGGGCCAGAATCAAACAATGCACGGGTCTAGGCTACTTTTCAAGTCTGGCTCCACTGTGGGATTCTCCTGGGGCCCCGGGCTGTTTGAAGGATAAATTGGCAGCCCCTCTTAAAATAGCTGGGTTTCTGGTGTGGGGAGACTTGGCTGTGGAGGGTTCACTTTTACCCTGGGCACTACTAAATGATAAATTGGAGGAGGGCATGTCTAGGTTTAAATATTTACAACTATAGAGCTGGTCCCAGAGTCTTAAAAAACCTATAGGCATAGGGAACGTGCTAGAAGAGCAACTGGTACAGAGGCCGGCAGGGAAGAGCGAAGTATCTTTCTTTTATTGGTCTATCGAGGAGGCTATTGATGGGGATTTTAGGCTAGCCGAAGAATTGTGGGGATCATCTATACCAGACATAGATTGGGTAGATCTGTGGCAAACTTCTTTTAACACCTTATTTACAGTTGTAAAGCCAGCCTGGTTTAGGAGAAACCACTATTTTTCTACACACAGGGCTAACCTTTCCCCGGCTAGACTTTCTAAAATCGCTAAGGGTCCCCCTGCCAGTTGCAAAAAATGCGGCATGGTGAACGCCTCTGATATACACATGTTCTGGGACTGTCCAGCCATCCATGATTTCTGGGAGAGAGTAGGGCACACCTTAACAGATATTTTGGGTCTCCCAGTACACGTTTCTCTCAGTATAGTCATTTTTGGTATATCAAGTGAAATTACAGGCCTGAGCATGGGTTTCCTGTTTTATTCTATCTTGCTGGCTAGAAGAGAAATATGTAAGAGATGGGTTGAAGTCACACCCCCTACATACTCAGACTGGTTGTCCTCCTGTATAAAACCTCTCGGACAGACTTGGCCAGACTGAAAAGTAGTAGACAGAAAGCTATATGGGATTGCTTGATAAATTGGTCTCCTGATTAAGCATTAGTTATTTATCTTTCTCTAATGAGCTCAGTTAAATATTCTTTGATCCTATGATTAAGCCTCATGGGAAGCTCTCAGACGGTGCTGGGCCTTGCCTCTCTGGTGCCCAGGTCGATTTTGGGCGGGCCTTAAGCAATCAGTCATCGGTTACGAGTAATCAGTAGAGAGCACAACCACCCTCTCCTTAACAACGAGAGGTCAGCAACATGAAGGGGGTTTGTCTGCTACTGGTAGGCGGGCGACAGATCCGGAGTGTATCCCTCGAGGGCGTATGTCTCAAAATTTGAGTAACAGTGGCGACTTCCTAACCTTCTACTTATCTGGGGTTGGAGGCGAATGAGGAAAAAAAAAAAAAAAGAGGCCATGCCCCAGGGGATAGGGTCCCCAGGGCCCAAAATGGCCCGGGAGGGGGGCCACGTGGCCCATCTCCCTTTTTTATTTTATTTTAAAAAATAAACGTAAGGCCGGCCTTGGGGGATGCGGTCCATGGGGCCATAATTAGCCTCAGGAGGGGGGCCACGTGGCTCCCCTCCAAAAGTTTATAAAAAAAAGAAAGGCTGAGCAGATCCTGGGGGATCGGGTCCCCGGGACCAAAAGAGGCCCAGGGAAGGGGGGCCATGCGGCCCCTCCTCCATAAATACATTTTTGCCGGTCCCTGTAGGATGGGGTCCCCAGAGCCGAAATTGGCCTGGGGAGGGGGGCCACTCGGCCCTCCCTCTCTTTTTAAAAAAAATACAAAAATGGCAAGGGCTCCGGGGGATGGGTTCCCCGGGGTCGATATCGGGTAATGGAACTGGGGTACATTAATTATTTTGTTTTCTCTCGTCATGGGAGTCGCGACCCCATCGCGGCTCTCAGCGCGGCCCCCCAGTGTAATGTAGCGGTGGAATCACAGAACTACCTTAAATAAATAATTTAATAGTATATAATTTAGAAGGTAGTATTACATTTCGGAACTTTTTTTATAGAGTTAGTGAGATTGAAGTTAATAATCACATTAAATTTGATAGAGTTAGTAATAATATTTAAAAAAAATAAAGGTTAACTTGAAAAGTGTATTGTATTGTAGTACATTGAATTTGTGCTTTTGTTTTGCGGATTCGCAACGGGTTCGCGAATCCGCAAAAAAAATAAAAAAAGTATGTATGTTTAAAAAAAAATAAGATTCATTGTTGGGTTATAGGGTGGCTCTAAAAAAAGCCCTTGTTTTCATTATGACTTTGTTGGAGCTACATGTAAGTGCGGACGCACAGCTTAAGGTTGTTGTGAAATACTCTGTTTCCTTCATCTGTGAAGTGAACTCCATCAGTTCTGTAGATGTCATCCATATCAAAACGTAGATTGTTTTTATAGATGGAGCCCATCCTATGGTCTCTGAGGTAAGCAGAATCAGCTTTATTGACATTCTTCGTAGCTTTCTCAAACTGTGGACAGAACTGATTTGACCACTTACATTTCTGTCTTTGGCATATATTAGAGTATACAAAGACAGTTTGAGACAAAAGCAACATGAATTGTGCAAAGGTATCCTTCATTAGCATTTCCAGACCTACCCCAGTCGATGTGCCTAGGTCATTGCCACCTCAGTGCACATACATGAGGTCAGGGGGTTGGAGATGCAAAAAGGTTTTAACCAAAGGCATCAATTGGTGCCCCTTTAATCCACTGTGTGCAATCCATTTAATATCCACATTTTGCAAACCTAGGTCTCTGTCAATACCTCTGTGTTCAGCATACTTTTTGCACCAGAAAAGATAGCTGTGCCCTACAATCCATACTGTAAGCCTCTTAAAGGGATGTCTGGAAGGAATGAAAAGATATCTGTAGCTCAGGTAGTCAGTTGGTAGAATGAGAGGTATTTAAAATGGTGGAGAAGATGCTGTTTTTAAAAAAGCAGATAGGTGATTGGCTGTTCATTAACATTGTGCACTCAAAAATAGGATGCATGTTATTTTCCTATAGAAGCATGTTTCTTATTGGTTATTAACAAATGTTTGAAAGGTACAGTAGATAGGATAATGTCATATTTTGCAAAAGTCAACCACACCTGCTATTTGCATTTGTAAGCTACTGTGCTGAACTTGAAAATATGGTGAACTTGTGACCTGCCAGTACAGTTTAATGTTGCAGAAACTGTTACCATGGAAACTGGGATTAAGTAGAATGGGGGAAGGGTTAAAAGTTAACTGTGGATTTAAAATGTGAAATGGTAACTTATATATCGGTGATCTGATACTAAATTAAGTTTTTCTAAGTCAGTAGTATGTGTAGAAGTAGTCTGTTGTTTAAAAAAAATACTAGTATTATTAGACATAGGTTTTTGAACTCCCATATGGATTCGCGGCTCCATCGCGAAGCTACACTGAAGCTAAGCAGTGGAGTGGTGACTTCAGAAAATTACAGAACCAGTTTGGGCACTTTTCGAAGACAGTTAGAAAGGGTTAATACATCTAGCCAATAGAAATGTGTTTCACAATTGGAAATGATGTAGAAAGCAATTTGATTTGTTACTTACATTATTTTTGTGCAGAGAGGGAAAGTTTGCCATTACTGGTTTTACCTTGTTGAGAGTGGTGTATTACATTTAATGTCTGCAAAAGAAAATCTTTTATGAGTTTCTTATATTTCATATTCTGCAATACTATTTGAAAGGTGAGTTACAAATTTGTAAGCTGTGTTATATATTATGTAGTAGTGCTTCACTCTTTGTAGTGACATTTTTAGATTTGAAGAGCATTATTTTCAAAGGTTTGAAATTATTAGAGAAGTGTGATGTTTGAAATATGTTACGAAATGTACAGATGTGTATTGTACTTTGTTTTATTGTACTGAAATGATGATTGAAATAGTTTGTGCATAGTACTATGTGTACATTTGTAGATGGATTAGTGATTATGGTAGTTTGTATGAGTCTGTGGAAAGGTACAGTTGAAGTACGCCGCATAATTTTAGGTGTCTCTTTCAAATTGGAAGTGCAGTCCGTCAAGTTTTAAGGTCTGCATGGACTTGTGACTGAGGTATGTGTCTACTTGCACATGTATTCTCATATGTGTTATGCATCTGAAGATGCTAGATGCATAAAACACAGGTATACATCTATTTGTATGTTTCTTTTACATATGATAGCACTAGGAAAAGGTGCAGACACATATATACATGCTTTCAGGAATATGGTGAGTGTTACAGAAGAGATATGCGAAGGATTACAGCTTTATATTTGGCTAGGCCCAACACCTTGAGTACATGCAGAATAGTGAAGCTGAAGTACAAAAATGAGGTTTAAGACATGTTGGCAGAGGGATTCGTGATTAGGCTACTGTGTATGAGTCTGTGGAAAGGTACACTTGAAATATGCTGCATCATTTTAGGTGTTTGCTTGAAATGGGAAGTTCATTCTGTGAAGTTTTAAGGTCTGCATGTTCTTGTGACTGAGGTATGTCTGTACTTGCACATGTATTCTCATACGTGTTATGCATCTGAAGATGCTAGACGTATAAAACACAGGTATACGTCTATTTGTATGTTTCTTTTATATATGATGCCACTAGGAAAAGGTGCAGACAAATGCATGTATGCTTTCTGGAATATGATGAGACTTAGAAGAGACACATGCAAAGGGCTACTGCTTTATTGTTGGCTAGGCCCAACACCCTAAGTAGTTGCAGAATGGTTAAGGTGCAGCTCAAAAGTGATGTTTAAGAAATGTTGGTAGAGGGATTACTGATTAGGCTACTTTGTATGAGTTTGTGGAAAGGGACACTTGAAATACGCCACAAAATTTTAGATGTCTGCTTGAAATGGAAAATGCAGTCTGTGAAGTTTTAATGTCTGCATGGTCTTGTGACTGAGGCATGTCTCTACTTGCACATGTATTCTCATACGTGTTATGCATCTGAAGATTCTAGAAGTATAAAACAAAGGTATACATCTATTTATATTTTTCTTCTATATATGATGTCACTAGCAAAAGGTACAGGCACATGCATTCGTTCTTTCACAAATATGGTGAGACTTACATTAGAGATATGCGAAGGGTTGCTGCTTTATATTTGGGTAGGCCCAACACCCTGAGTAGTAGTAGAATGGTGAAGCTGCAGCACAAAAGGTTTAAAACATTTTGGTAGAGGGATTAGTTTTTAGGCTACTTTGTATGAGTCTGTGGAAAGGTACACTTGAAGTATGCCACATAATTTTAGGTGTCTCGTTGAAATGGGAAGTGCAGTCTGTCAAGTTTAAGGGAATTCATGGTCTTCTGACTGAGGTATGTCTCTAGTTGTATATGTATTTTCACATGTGTTATGCATCTGAAGATGGTAGACGTATAAAACACAGGTATACATTTATTTGTATGTTTCTTTTATATATGATACCACTAGCAAAAGGTAGAGACACATGCATGCATGCTTTCAGGAATATGGTGAGATTTACAACAGAGATATGCGAAGGGTTGCTGCTTTATATTTGGCTAAGCCCAACACCCTGTGTAGTTGTTGAATAGTGAATCTGCAGCACAAAAGTGAGGTTTAAGATATGTTGGCAGAAGGATTAGTGATTAGGCTACTTTGTATGAGTCTGTAGAAAGGCACATTTGAAATATGCTGCATAATTTTACGTGTCTGCTTGAAATGGGAAGTACAGTCTGTGAAGTTTTACGGTCTGCATAGTTTTGTGACTGAGGTATGTCTTTACTTCCATATGTATTTTCATTCGTGTTATGCATCTGCAGATGCTAGATGTATTAAATACAGGTATACATCTATTTGTATGTTTCTTTTATATATGATTGCACTAGGAAAAGTTGCAGACATATGCATGCATGCTATCAGGAATATGGTGAGACTTACAACACAGATATGCAAAGGGTTGCTGCTTTATATTTGTCTAGGCCCAACACCCTAAGTAGTCACAGACTGGTGAAGCTGCAGCTCAAAAGTGAGGTTTAAGACATCTTGGCAGAGGGATAAGTGATTAGGCTACTTTGTATGAGTCTGTGGAAAGGTACACTTGAAATGCGCTGCATAATTTTAGGTGTCTGCTTGAAATAGAAACTGCATTCTGTGAAATTTTAAGGCTTGCATGGTCTTGTGACAGAGGTATGTGTCTACTTGCACATGTATTATCATACATACTATGCATTTGAAGATGCTAGACATATAAAACACAGGTATACGTCTATGTGTATGTTTCTTTTCTATGATACCACTAGCAAAAGGTATAGAAACATGCATAGATGCTTTCAGGAATATGGTGAGACTTACAACAGACACATGGGAAGGGTTGCTGCTTTATATTAGACTAGGCCCAACACACTCAGTAGTAGTAGAATGGTGAAGCTGCAGCACTAAAGTGAGGTTTAAGACATGTTGTATTAAATACAGGTATACATCTATTTGTATGTTTCTTTTATATATGATTGCACTAGGAAAAGTTGCAGACATATGCATGCATGCTATCAGGAATATGGTGAGACTTACAACACAGATATGCAAAGGGTTGCTGCTTTATATTTGTCTAGGCCCAACACCCTAAGTAGTCACAGAATGGTGAAGCTGCAGCTCAAAAGTGAGGTTTAAGACATCTTGGCAGAGGGATAAGTGATTAGGCTACTTTGTATGAGTCTGTGGAAAGGTACACTTGAAATATGCTGCATAATTTTAGGGTCTCCTTGAACTGGGAAGTGCAGTCTCTGAAGTTTTAAGGTTTGCATGGTCTACTGACTGAGGTATGTCTCTACTTGCACATGTATTCTCATACGTATTATGCATCTGAAGATGCTAGACGTATAAAACACAGGTATACGTCTATTTGTTTTTTTTTATTTCTATTTTTTTATTCTCAGAGAGGTATTGCACATATATTTACACCAATTGATTATTCATTGTACATTATCAATTACTTCCGTTAACATTATGATTCATCTCCTACACAAATAGAGGATCAATTAATAACAGTTCATAGATGAAAAGTCATAGCCCCCCCTACAAACACACAAACAAAAAAACAAAAGAATTCATTGTAGTTCCATTTTCCTACAATCCTAATACATTTACCCTACCCTGTGCAGCCATTTCAATATTGGGAGCCAAAGTTTCCTCCCCCATCTTCTAGCCTGATGGCCCTTACATTCGTAAAGTGCTTGTTCCAAGTTATAAATGGCAATTAAGCGGGCCAGCCACACTTGGAACCCAGGGGGCTCTGAGTCTTTCCATCTAGTTGCTATTATTAGCCTAATGACCGTAATTGAGATAAATACGATGCCGGTCTGGCCATGCTCCAACCCTATGCTGTTGTCGTGGCCCACCATCATAAGCGAGGGAGTTAGGCTGACCCTTCTTCCTAATATCTTCTCCCAAAATTTTTCCAATTCCCTTTTTAATGGTACTAACTTGGAACAGCCGTAAAACATGTGTATCGCCTCTGCCGGTCTGATCCCGCACCGGGGCATTTATCATTCTCCCTTTTTCCCCAGCTAAATACTTTGGCAGGAGTAAAGTATAAATTAAAAACCATCTTGAAATGTTGAGCCTTCAGGTTAGCTGATAGAAGCGTTGACATATCAATATCAATATCATCATTCTCTAGTTTGCTGGCCCATTTCATCTCTGTTCTCTCAATGTTATCGGGGGCTTCCTCCATCATAATACCATATAAGTGTTTTATTTTACAAACGGATCCCCCCAGGGTCTCAAGCAGGGGAATCTTTGCCATTGAAATCGCCTGTCTACTTTTGCAGCAAAATCCCTTAATTTGAAGATATTTAGAATAATGCCTGTCAGGGATTTCATAGTCTCTCTGCAAGTCAGGAAAAGGATATAATTGATCTGTTGCCAGAATATCTCCCACTGTTCTCAAGCCAAGCTGTTCCCATTGTTTCCCTATTACATCATAGAATCCCGGGGAAAGAATGACGATCACCAAATAGGTGTATACCTTGTACATTTTGCTATGCTCATATATTTTCGAATTTTTCCCCACGTTCTCCAGGCATTCATAATGATTTTAAATCGTACCTTTTTAAAATAACTAGGTTCAAGCTGGCGAAGCAACAGCGACCTTGTCCCCTCCCCAAGTGCTAACTCATATATTGTTGGGAGATCCTCAGCCCCTACAGCTCTCTCTCTACCATCTTTTTCAAAGAGAAGTATATTCATATATTGTAGTAGCGCAGCCCAGCGGTAAAAGATGAGATTAGGAGTGGCCCATCCACCCTGTGTTTGAGGCAAGGTGAGAAGTTTCAAGGATCTCCTGATCTTACCATATTGCCAAATAAAATTACTAAATATAGAGTCTAATGCCTTAATTATTGACCCTTCAATTTCGACTGGAAGTGCCCTAAATAAATATAATATCTTGGGTAGCATTACCATCTTGAGGACGTTAATCCTCCCTATGATGGTCAGATGTAATGAGTTCATTCGCCTGAGATCCGATGCTATTTTATTAATCATAGGGTCAAAATTAATTTGCGAGATCACTTTTACATCCGGATTAATCCTGACCCCGAGGTAAGTAGCCGTGTGTACTCGCCGAATGTCCTGAAAGGCAATATTATCAGTGCATATTATTTGAGTCTTAGTTTGATATTGCCAAGGAAACCAACAGGAACCTGGCTATGATCCGCCTGGACGCGGAAAAGGCGTTTGATCGGGTGGCATGGGAGTACCTATGGGGAGCTCTGGCTGCTAAGGGATTTGGCCCAAGGGTCATCACAGCAATTAAAGCAATGTATATGGCACCATATGCTTAACTCCAGCTAATGGGCAAAGAATCTGATACCATAAGGGTAGCAAGGGGAACAAGGCAAGGGTGTCCCTGCTCCCCAATCTTATTTGCTCTATATATTGATCCTTTTATAGAACAGATTATAGAGAACCAAGCAATCATTCCGGCTCTTACCCGGGGGTTCAAAACTAAAGTGTTAGCTTACGCAGATGACATCACGGTAAAAACACCGAACCCAGGTATGGCAATAAAGGAATTAGAAGCCATGGCTATCACATATGGACGGGAGTCGGGGTATCTATTGAACAAAACTAAGGTTTACGTCTATTTGTATGTTTCTTTTACATATAATGCCACAAGGAAAAGGTGCAGACACATACAAGCATGCTTTCAGGAATATGGTGAGACTTACAACAGAGATATGTGAAGTGTTACTGCTTTATATTTGGCTAGGCCCAACACCTTGAGTGCTTGCAGAATAGTGAAGCTGAAGTACAAAAGTGAGGTTTAAGACATGTTGGCAGATGGATTAGTGATTAGGCTACTTTGTATGAGTCTGTGGAAAGGTACACTTGAAATACGCCACAAAATTTTAGGTGTCTGCTTGAAATGGGAAGTGCATTCTGTGAAGTTTTAAGGTCTGCATGGTCTTGTGACTGAGGTTTGTATCTATTTGCACATGTATTCTCATTCATCTTATGCATTTGAAGATGCTAGACATATAAAACACAACCGTATACGTCTATTTGTTTGTTTCTTTTATATATGATACCACTAGCAAAGGTATAGACACATGCATACATGCTTTCAGGAATATGGTGAGACTTACAACAGACACACAAATGCGAAGGGCTGCTGCTTTATATTTGGCTAGTGCCAACACCCTAAGTAGTTTCAGAATGGTGAAGCTGCAGCTCAGAACTGAGGTTTAAGACATGTTGGTAGAGGGATTACTGATTAGGCTACTTTGTATGAGTCTGTGGAAAGGTACACTTGAAATACGTCGCATAATTTTAGGTGTCTGCTTGAAATGGGAAGTGCATTCTGTGAAGTTTTAACGTCTGCATGGTCTTGTGACTGAGGTATGTATCTACGTGCACATGTATTCTCATACATCTTATGCATTTGAAGATACTAGACATATAAAACACAGGAATACATCTATTTGCATGTTTCTTTTACATATGATGCCACTAGGAAAAGGTGCAGACACATACAAGCATTCTTTCAGGAATATGGTGAGACTTAGAACAGAGATATGCGAAGGGTTACTGCTTTATTTTTGGCTAGGCCCAACACCTTGAGTACTTGCAGAATAGTGAAGCTGATGTACAAAAGTGAGGTTTAAGACATGTTGGCAGAGGGATTAGTGATTAGGCTACTTTGTATGAGTCTGTGGAAAGGTACACTTGAAATATGCCGCAAAATTATTTTAGGTGTCTGCTTGAAATGGGTAGTGCATTCAGTGAAGTTTTAAGGTCTGCATGGTCTTGTGACTGAGGTATTTGTCTAATTCCGCATGGATTCTCATACTTGGTATGCATCTGAAGATGCTAGATGTATAAAACACAGGTATACGTATATTTGTATGTTTCTTTTAAATATGATGCCACTAGCAAAGGTACAGACACATGCCTGCATTCGTTCAGGAATATGATGAGACTTACAAGAGACACATGGAAAGGGTTACTGCTTTATATTTGGCTAGGCCCAGCACCCTAAGTAGTTGCAGAATGGTGAAGATGCAGGTCAAAAGTGAGGTTTAAGACTTGTTGGTAGAGGGATTACTGATTAGGCTACTTTGTATGAGTTTGTGGAAAGGTACACATGAAATATGCCACAAAATGTTAGGTGTCTGCTTGAAATGGGAAATGCAGTCTGTGACGTTTTAAAGTCTGCATGATCTTGTGATTGAGGTATGCCTCTACTTGCACATGTATTCTCACACGTGTTATGCATCTGAAGATGCTAGACGTATAAAACACACAAGTATACATCTATTTGTATGTTTCTTTTATATATGATGCCACTAGCAAAATGTACAGACACATGCATGCTTTCTTTTAGAAATATGGTGAGACTTACAACTAACCCTGGGCAAAGCACTACGCTACGCTCTCGTAGTTTGCGAAGTTTGTGCTACTTCGCACAACGCGAATTGCACGTAGCACAGTGCAAACACGCGTAGCGTAGCATAGCGTAGTGCAGCGGTCATTTTTGCTTGCTCGCGGTCCTCAACGTCAAGTTGGCGACCGCGAGCAAGCAAATCACATCCCGGCGAGACTTTTTCCTCGTTCGCGATCAGCAACATCAAGTTGCCGATCGCGGCGTGGAAAATAAACCTCCCGGCGAGATTCTCAACGCAGGGAGGTCAGGTTTCTCATTGCGAGTGGTCGCGTATGCTCGCGACCGCTCGCGATGAGAAACTACCAGTCCGCGTTGAGAAAGCTGCTGCTCGAGTAAAAATCTACTCGAGCGGCATTAAAGACAGCTCGCACTGTGCAAGATGCCGTTTTCAATGATTGCACAGTGCGGACAAGCATCCGGCACTGTGCAATCATTGCGAACAGTGCACTACGCAGTTTGCGTAGTGCTACGCGTAGCTCGCGTAGTGCGAACTGCACTTTGCGTAGCTTCGCGTAGCGCTACTTCGCGAACTACGCCCAGGCTTACTTACAACAGAGATATGCGAAGGGTTGCTTCTTTATATTTGGGTAGGCCCAACACCCTGAGTAGTAGTAGAATGGTGAAGCTGCAGCACTAAAGTGAGGTTTAAGACATGTTTGCAGAGGGATTAGTGCTTAGGCTACTTTGTATGAGTCTGTGGAAAGGTGCACTTGAAGTACGCCTCATAATTTTACGTGTCTCGTTGAAATGGGAAGTGCAGTCTGCAAAATTTAAGGGACTTCATGGTCTTCTGACTGAGGTATGTCTCTACTTGTACATGTATTTTCACATGTGTTATGCATCTGAAGATGGTAGACGTATAAAACACAGGTATACATTTATTTGTATGTTTCTTATATATATGATACCACTAGCAAAAGGTAGAGACACATGCATTCATGCTTTCAGGAATATGGTGAGACTTACAACAGACACATGTGAAGGGTTGCTGCTTTATATTTGGCTAGGCCCAACACCCTCAGTAGTAGTAGAATGATGAAGCTGCAGCAGTAAAGTAAGGTTTAAGACATGTTGGCAGAGGGATTAGTGATTAGGCTACTTTGTATGAGTCTGTGGAAAGGTACACTTGAAATATGCTGCATAATTTTACGTGTCTGCTTGAAATGGGAAGTGCAGTCTGTGAAGTTTTAAGGTTTGCATGGTCTTGTGACTGAGGTATGTCTGTACTTGCACATTTATTCTCATACGTGTTGTTCTTCTGAAGATGCTAGATGTGTGTAACACAAGTGTAGAACTATTTGTATGTTTCTCTTATGTGTGATGCCAGGAGCAAAAGGTAGAGATGCAAGTATGCATATATTTAGGAACATGGTGAGACTTATAATAGTAATATTGCAAAGATTGCTGTTTTGCATTTCTGGAGTTGTCTTGCTTTTTTCTGCACTTTCCTTGACTGTTTCTTCGCCTCTGTTGCTTCTTTCTACATTTACGTTGCATCTTTCTGCACCCGTCTTATCTCTTTTGCTTTTTTTCTGAACTTATATTGTTTTTTTCAGTACCTTTTTTTATTAGTTATAAAGAGAATAGCAATTCAATTGTAATTAATTGTTTACTAGTTACTATTAATGTTGACATGTCATTAATTTAAAATACTTAATTGATGTAAAAAACTATTGAAACTATTCTTTCTTTTTTAGAAAATTATTTTGTTTGGATTAGAAATTGAAGATGGCAAGAAAACATGAAAAGAGAAGACAACAAAGAAAACAGAAGTGCTTAAACCAAAGTAAAAAGAGTGGACTACAAAAATACCCAACTTTTACTCAGGATAAAGTCTGCTCTGGTAAGAGTACTTAAAACAGTTGCAGAGATTAAAGAAGGACAATAGTAATGAAAGGAAAAAGAACGTTTTTACAATGAAGCACAAGGAAACGAACACTTGTAATGTAAAACAAACATTCATTTTTGTAAAAACAACACATGTCACAAAAAGACAAAAACAAGCTAAAGAGATAAGTGTATGAATGTTTCGAAATAGAGTAATTC
Organism: Calotriton arnoldi; assembly: GCA_963921515.1. Lineage (NCBI taxonomy): Eukaryota > Metazoa > Chordata > Amphibia > Caudata > Salamandridae > Calotriton > Calotriton arnoldi. The sequence goes on from CAWUFW010018236.1 coordinate 213,437, forward strand.
AAAATTTATTACAAGATTGTAAAAAGTATAAAAGAAGATCAGCAGTGTATAAGAAGAAGCAACACATTGAAAGTGTAGTAGATACTGCTTTTGAATTGAAACTTATTTATAATAGTATTGAAGAGAATGAAAACATTGAATAAAACAATGCACTTTATGAAGGAGAAAAGCAAAAGAAAAAGACTGGTTAATAGAAGTAACTTTTGTAAAACTTTTACTGGTGAATGGAAGCACACTTTTAGTACTGAGCCTTTCTTTAATGAAGAAAGATATTTACAACAGAACACATTAGTTCATGCAGTTGATACTAGTGGTCGATGCTATGATATGAAAGATGATTGTCCCATTCCAAAAAGAAAAAATGGTTGTTAGGAGTGTGGAAGAAGTAATAGTTGAAGAAGTACAAGGGAAGCATACACAAGCTCGGTATATAAGTGGGATTGTAGTAGTATTTGCGGTATTTGACAGGAATCTATTGACATATTATGAATTTATTTACGAGGATATGTCAAAAAAATTCTTAAACAGAAGATTAAGATGTTACAAGGATTAGACCCATGTAAACTAAGAAAATATACTAACTTGCAGGGTCATTCTCTGGCTTGTCTTTCAAGAAAAGTGTGTCAAAGTACTTTACATCATTTAAGAATGTTAGCTGTACACCACTCAGAAATGTGGAAGTTAGTAGGAGACTCTACTATGTAAAAAGTCCTGCATTATGTTTAAGTGAAATGAACACAGCTCTTTTCACGGTTCAGTATCCGATGTACAAAAAGTTTGTGATGATATACAGTTTCGTTTTTTTGGTTCACAAGAGGAGTGTAGAGAAAGTGAGAGCTTGATAAATGTAGGTGTTGAAGAACAGGTGAAAGAGGTTAGTATTGATGAGTTTGCAGAAGAAATTACAAAGTTTAAGACAGTTTCACCTGAAAAATCAAACTATGTTTGAATTTGTTGTCGACATACTCACTATGCAAGTCAAACTAGGAATGTTGATTTATATTTAAAAAGTGAAAAGTAAAACAATGATAAGTGGCAGCAATTTGGTGCTTATATGTTGGTAGAAGGTTGGTTTGAATTGGCTACTGATAAACGTATTTGTAAATATTGTTACAACAAATTAGAAGAGAACAAAATACTAGCTAGAGCAGTACATAACGACTTAGAGTTGGTAGCTATTCCTCCGGAACTGGCAGATTTGAAAACATATGAGTCCATTCTTATTCAATCTGTGTACCTATTTCAGGCTATAGTTTGTATGGAGCCTAAAACAGGTAAACTGCCCCCAACAGATTTACAAAGAGGTCTGAAAGGAAGAGTTGTGTACTTACGTTTAGATTCTTAAGAAAAAAATTGAAATTGTTGGTGTAGACAGGGAGGAAAATGAGCCAGTAGTTATTCTAGTTAATGGTGTACCAACAAAGAGTCGAAAAATATGGCAAGAGTTTGTAGATGTTAATAAACTTCAAAAGGCTACATTATATCTAGTACAAAATAATATTTATTATAAGTTTGTAAACGTTGATGAACAGGTAATATGCTTAGAAGATGAAACAGAAATGTCAAGTGCCCAAATAGAAAAAGTGGACAAGTCTAGGAGTAAAGAGATTTATGAACATTATATTATACATCCTCTACATTCGAAAGGAGTAATAGGAAACAGTGTTGAATTATTTCAAATGGAGGAAGCAAAGGGAACTCCCATGAGTGTATGGGAAAAAAGTTTAGACGCTCGTTGTTTTCCACAGCTATTCCCCACTGGAGAAGGTGGATGATTTGTTGAGCGAGCTTTCCAGATTCCAGCTTCAGAATACCGCTCAACAAGATTGTACTCTTAAGATCCAAGATTTCGACAGAGCATTCCATATATATTTCATCTTCTGTTTGAAAGTGATTTGTCTGCACTTTCATATGCAGTGAACCACATATTAAAAACAGGAGTTCATCTTCCAAATGTTTCTGAAAGGAATTCATGGACAAAGTTCAACACAGAGATGAACATTTAGAATCTCAGTTAATTAATTTGATGGCATGTCAACGTGGTACCAATGAGTATTGGTATCGTCGTCATGGAGAACTTATATGTATGTTAAGAAACTTAGGTACTCCTACATGGTTTGTAACACTTAAGCTGTGCTGAATATGCGTGAGACGATTTACTTGAATTTCTACGAGAAGCAAATTCAAATGTTAAAAACATTGAATTGAAGACAGCTGGAGAATCGTGTTCCTTGGATCCTGTAAATGTGTGCAGATATTTTAATCATAGGTTTCAAGCTATGATGTCATTTATCTGCAATAAAAATAATCCCCCTCTTGGAGAAGTTACTGATTTCTTTTGGAGAAAGGAGTACCAAGCCAGAGGTGCTCCTCATATACACATGCTATTATGGATAAAGAATACTCCAAAATTTGGAACTGATACTGATGAAACTGTTTTGTCTTTCATTGAAAAGTATGTTACTTGTGCCATTCCAAGAGAAGGAGGAGAAAAGAGCTTGAGACAACAAATTTTACGGTTTCAAAGTCATTGACGTGGAAAATACTATAGACGAAAATACAAGTCTAAAGGGAAATTTTATACAAAATGTTGTTTTGGATTTCCACGTCAAATAATTTCTAAAGGAAGAGTAAATAGTTTTATGTCAGCTGTAAGGCATACAATGTCTTGGAAATCTCCGAAGAATACATACAACTTAAAAAGAACCGAAGATTCAAAGTATATTAATGACTCAATACAGGGACCCTACAGCCTTGTTCATGTGATCATTTCTCAGACCAAGATTTGTTGCACTTTATGTTTTTCTGTGGTTTTTATAACAAATTATGATCTAAACACATTTTACCTCTTTTGAAAAATTTCCAATTTGCACAAGTAAGACCAGCTCTGATTTATCTGCATATTGCTCTCTTCCCCATTGGTATGTTATGGGTTTGCGAGCTTTCTATCAGGGGCAATACGCAGAAGGAAATATATGGATTGCCCATAGTAATGACTCAGGTTTTACTGAGCTGAATCAAGAAATGTTTGAAATCTTTCTGACAAACTTTTTAACTGCGTTTTGATATTTGCACATGTACAGTAGCTTTTATATTCCATTTGTATGAGTCTCCTCTTGTGTAAATGTACTTTTATGGCCAGAACGTGGCCAAATAAAGTTTTATTGACTAGACTTGACTCAATACAGTTATTTTGAAAATGTGGAATGCAATCATGCATATTCAATATGTTGCAGATAATTCAATTGCTATTGCTCGCTATGTTACATCATATATAACCAAATCTGAAAAGACAGAGATGAAAGAAATGTGGGAAGAAATTTCACAAGAGAAGAGTCTTAGCAAGAAATTGTACAGTTTTAGCTTGCAAATGCTTTCCCATCGAGAGATTGGATCCTATGAATGTTCGGATCACTTGAGCTCTGCCAGTTTATATTCAAAGTCAAGAGAAATCATTTGGGTAAGTTTAGGTCTTGCCTCTACACGAAATAGAGTATTGAAAACATTACAAGAAATTGAATACTTAGCACAGAATGAACCAGAAAGTACAGATATTGTTAAAACTAATATGTTGGATACATACTATCTCAAAAGGAGTCCACATCTCGAAAATCTATGTCTGTATGAAATACTTCAACATTAAAGCTTTAAAAGAAAAGTTACAAAAAATATGAAAGAAGAAAAATATGCAGTAATTGGATGTGATGGATGTTTGGTAAAACATGTAAAAGGAAATCTTATTAATCACAGAAAACTCAGTTGCAAAAGTCCAGATAAGAGGGAATATTTATATTTAGCACTTCTGCAACTGTTCAAGCCTTGGAGTAGTGAAACGGAATTTACTTGGAGATTTCGACTGCTATGAAGATTCTTTTAATGCAAGAAAAGATAGCATTCAGTGCACAATTTTTACTATATATCTACAAATGTTAAATGATGAGATTGAACAAGAAACTACTATTGCAGCTGAAATAGCTAGAGAAAGTTCTCAAGATAGTCAAAGTTCTGGTCCACTGAGTCAAGATCCACTGGGACAACCAATTTTCGAAAATGAAGCAGCAATAGCCATGAATGAGGTAGAAACTGCAATGCAACAAGCACAACAGGATATTATTCATTTGGAAAAGTTAGAAGAACTACTAAATATTGAACAGAAAGAAATATATCTAAAAGTCAAACAACAAATACAACATGGTTTGCTGCACGAAAAAAAGAATGCCAATGTTCATCATTTAAACCTATTGTAATTTACATAAGTGGTCAAGTTGGAACTGGAAAAAGTTTCTTAATTAAAGCTTTGATCAGTTATCTACACAAAACTACAGAATCACATTTATCTTGTGTTGTACCAGCTCCAACTGGATTAGCAGCACACAACATTAAAGGGATTACTTTACATCGATTACTTATGCTACCAGTTGAACATGATAATAAATTGGAATATCAGAAGCTATCTGGAGAAGCTTGTTATGAAGTCTCTAGAGTTCTGAAGAAAATGAAACTGTTAACCACGGATGAGGTGAGCATGGTCTCAAACTTAATGCTTCCCTTTGTACATTTAAGAATGCAACAGATTTTAAAAACAGATTACGATGTTCTGCTTGATTTTTGATTCTAAAATTTGATCGGATTAAAGAGGTAAGACAGATTGGGTGTTGTGTTGTATGTTTTTTGCTTGTAAAAGATTTGTATGTTCACAGAAAACAGTTTCCTCTGTCTTTAGCATATGCAGTAACTATTCATAAATCTCAAGGTTTAAGTAAAGAAACTGCTTTTGTAAATATCGGAAGTACATTGTTCAAAGAGGGAATGGCATACGTTGCATTGTCTCGAGTAAGAACATTATCTGGTTTGTATATGATATATTTTGATGAGAAAAGGATTAGTGCTGATGTAAATTGTGTAAGAGAGTACAATCGTTTAAGGAGACTTTGTGCTCCTGATTTAGGTGAATATCCCATATATGAGAAACGTGTAGTGTGTCCAAAACGGAAATATGTCAAAGATGCAATTGAGGTTGAAAAAACGAAGACAAATTAAGAGAAATTTGAAGGTGTAAAGAAAAAGAAAATAGAAACTGTTGATGGCATTGTAGGATACCAGTTGGAAAATAGTTCAGGTATCAACTGTTATGCTAATGTGATTCTGAATGTTGTCTTTTATCTACAAGATCTTTGTCATGAAATCATGAGAAAATCTGAAAAAAGATTCTGTTCTTTACTACATCATGTATTTCAACAGTTGGTAACTGATAGAAGTAAAATGCATACTGCTTCTGGCATTCGGCATCTTTTGGATATATGTACTGGTTCTTTGACATTTACTCTCAATATACAACAAGATGCACAAGAATTTCTAATGCTTATGCTTGGAGTATTAGAAGATGAAGCAATTCAGATTGAAAACTTTTTTGGACTAAGTTACAGATGGGATCATAAATGTGCAGAGTGTTCATTTACTTCTACCACTGAAATACAAACAGAACGATTCATATACTTGACAATAGCAAACTGCAAATCAGTACCTTTTTAACAAATTGATAAAAACAGCTAATCAGTACATGAGATGTTAGCATTGTAGATCAGAGATGTTGTCGACATTACATATAGAAAGATTTGGAAAATATCTCATTTTAATGCTACAACGTTGTAGAGCAAATGGAAGAAAATTGCAAACTAAAATTTCAAATTTTAAAGGAAGTCAAGTATCTATTTCAGGAAGAACTTTTACAGCACTGGCTATTATTTTCCATGATGGACCTACTACAACATCTGGACACTATACTGTTTATTTAAAGTGTAATAAAGGATGGACACATTGCAATGATGCCCACTTGGAATTCAAACTTAGATTGCCTTATGAAATACCAAATTCATATTTGTTATTTTTGAAGCCAAAGTTTGGAGTACATCATTCGACCTATTGGGAAGATGTGAACAGAAAGTAGACAGGACTGGAAACTATTAGTATTTATAATTAGTGTTTGGAATATTATTTGCTCTAACTGATATTACATTTGAAAAATTGTGTTTAAAAGGAAATACTTTATGTATTTGTTGTCTATATTGTACCAGATGTAAATGAGAGTCTACATTTTGGCAAATGTATTTGAAATAAACAATAGAGTTAATGTAGATGAAGGAAGTAATTAAGAAAGTTTAGATAGGAAAACACATAGCGACACATATTGAAAATGATGTTCTACGTTGATTTGTTTTTTTCTACAATCAATTTGATTGTTTTTTCCCGCTGTTCAATGATGATACTGCATTGAAATCACTGTGTATGGTGAAGTTAAGTGGAATCTGAGAACATCAAAAAAGGGAATCTGAAAATGTTATGTAATTCTAAATTTATGTTAAGTTCTGAAAAATATAATATTATAATTTCTGTAATATATTATCATTAAATACCAATTTTTCTTCTTCTTCTTTATAGTAGGTACTGTTGAAGCTTGAAAAGAGTTGTAATGCTGTTTAGGAGAATACTACTCTAAAATAGTTCTACTGAGTAATGTATCTAAATTACTTAAAAGGTAAGAATACATAATATAATATGCGTGATAACGTGAAAAAATGTTTAAAGTTTAATTATTTGTTATTTGTTTCTAATATAAATAATGTTGATCCTTTAGACTACTTGAAAATTATAGTAAGTAGTAAGTAAGTAGAACATTTATAAAGCGCGCGAATGCTGACGCATCTTGGAGCTGAGGAGTGTGACAAGTGCTGTTAGGCAAACCATGTGCTTATTTGGGGGAAATAGCCAAGTCTTTATCATTTTCCTAAACTGGAGCCTATTTGTTTGCAACCTGATGGTGGTCAGCAGCCTATTCCATCGTCTAGCAGCTAGATGGGATAGGCTCCTGCCTCCCCATCTTGCTTTCCGAATTTTAGGAACCTAGACCAAACCAGTGTTGGCTGATCTGAGATTCCGTTTCGGGGAGTACCACAAAAATAGATTCTGCATGGCCAAGGCACCCCCACCATACAGTGCCTTGTGTACCAGGCAAAGAGCCTTAAATTCTACACGCTGCTGTGTCGGGAGTAGCCTGATGCCAGCAGAAATAGAATGATACTTAGGGATGTCGAGTAATAGTTGCGCTGCGGTGTTTTGCACTGACTGCAGTTTGGCCAACTGATACTTGTCAGTGCCCAAGAGTAAAGCGTTGCCGTAGTCCATTTTTGAGAGGATTTACGCACTAATTACTGTTTTCCTAAGCTCCAGGGGGATAAAAGGCAGGATCTTGCATAGAGTCTTTAGTAGAAAAAAGCAGGAGGATGTCACGCGATTAATCTGTCCTGCAAAGTTTAACTGGTTATCAAAAATCACTCCCAAGTTCCTCACCTTGGTAGACAGAGGAGGGCAGTTGCCAGCCTCAATTGGCCACCATGCTGGATTCCATAAGGGTGGACCCTTCCCAAACTCTATGACCTCCGTTTTATCCGTATTGAGCTTGAGGAAGTTTTGGTTCATCCAGCTCATGATATACTTCAGGCAGTTGTGGAAGCTAAGAGCTGTGATTTCAACCCTCTGTGCTGTAGATATAATTATCTGGGTATCGTCAGCATATGAGACTAACGTGAAACCATGCTGTCTGATTAGCGTGGCCAAAGGGGTGACGTAGATGTTAAACAAGGTCAGCGATAAAGCTGAACCTTGTGGCACCCCACATGGGAGGTAGAATTTCTCTGATTTGAGATCGTCCCAACACACCCTCTGCTCTCTGGCTTCTAGAAAGGAGGAGAGTAGGGTTAGAGCCGTCTCTTTAATACCTATTGCCTCCAGCCACCGCACTAACACCGCATGGTTAACGGTGTCAAATGCTGCTGATAGGTCAAGTAGGATAAGGACGGCTCTTCCCCCGTCCAGTTGCTTACGAATCTCCTCAGTGGCCATAATCAGGGCAGACTCTGTGGAGTGGCGTGGTCTAAAGCCATGTTGGGTGGGGTCTAAGAGGTTATTGGAGTCCAGGTAGTGAACAATCTCAGTGTTTACCGATTTTTCTAAGAATTTGGCTGTTATTGGTAAACATGATATTGGACAATAATTCTTTACCTCAGTGGGGTCCAAGGCGGGATTCTTCAAGATAGGCCTGATGCATGCCTTTTTCCAGGGCAGAAGGAAGGACCCTGAATTGATTACCTCATTTAAAAGTGGGGCTAGCTGGGCACTGATCTTGTCAGAGACCAGATGTAAAGTGGCAGGAGGACATGGATCATTCGGAGAGCCGGACTTGGTCAGAAGTAGCAGGTTATTCACGCTCTCTGTAGTTAATGTCGAGAACCTAGTCAGTTTGCTGGGGGGGGTAGGCTCTCTCATCGATAGTTAGATAACTATTTACAGTCGGGTTGGGTGCTGTTTTGAGGAGGTCATCGTAAATCGATTGAACTTTGGTTTGAAAGAAGTTTGCAATCTTGTTGCAGAAATTTTGATCTGGTGTAAAAAGATTGTCCTGCTGCCGTATAGATAGAACCTTGACAGTCTTGAAAAGCTCTTTAGAGGAATTTTTTGCTGCACCGATTTTAGCTGTGAAGTAGCCAGTTTTTGCTTTTTGGATTGCTTCCTTGTATTCATCTAGGACTAGGTTATAGGCCATTTTGCATTCCTTGCTGTAGTCGACTCTCCATGATCGCTCATCTGGTCTACATTTGGACTTAATGTTTTTCAGGTCTGTGTTATACCAGGGAGCTGACCCCTGGCTTCTTCTCAGTTTTGTGGTGTTCTCCGGGGCCAACTGATTTACTGCTGATCTAATCCATTCATCGAAGTTGTTTGCAGCCAGATTTCTATCTAAGGCCTGCGTGGCGGGTGTCTGTCAAGGGCCTCTTCTAGCTCTATTTTCTGAATTCTGTGCGAGGGTCGCGATTTAACGAGTGCTGGCCTCTTTAGATGGGACATGTTACTCAGTGTTACTCAGTAAATTATCATTATGTTGTTCATGTAATCAGGCAGGCAGTCACCATTTCACGTAGAGACTACCCATGCACTTATCCATTCTCTGAAGCACAAGTCTTGCACTAATAGGAAAACACAGTCATTACCCTTGCATTCTTTCTTTCACAAAGGCACTACCCATGCACTCATCCAATCACCCAGGCAGTACCCCTGCACTAATGCAATCACTCAGGCACTACTCTTGCACTCAACCATTTACTCAGGCACTCCCTGTGCACTCATGCAATCACCCAGGCACTATCCATGCACTCATGCAATCACTTAGGCACCACCCATGCAGTTATGCAATCACTCAGCTACTACTCTTGTACTCAACCATTCACTCAGGCACTACCCGTGCACTCAACCATTCACTCAGGCACTACCCATATGCTCATCCAAAAAGCCGGGCATTATCCTTGCACTCATACTTTCACTCAGGTACTTCCCATGCACTAATACAATCATCAAGGCACTACCCCTACACTCATTGAATCACCCAGGCACTACCTATGTACTTATGCAATCATTCAGGCACTACTCTTGTAATCAAGCATTCACACAGGCACTACCTATGCACTGATCTATTCCCTCAAGGACTACCCATGCACTCATCTAATGATCCAGGCATTGGCATTGCATTCATACTTTCACTCAGGTACTTCACATGCACTCATCCAATCACCCAGGCACTACCCCTGCACTCATGCAATCACCCACGCACTACCCATGTACTCATGCAATGACTTAGGCACTACTCTTGCACTCAACCATTCACTTAGGCAGTACCCATGCACTCATCCAATGACCCAGGCATTACTCTTGCAGTCCTGCTTTTACTCAGGCAGTACCCATGCACTGATCTAACCACCCAGTCATTACCATTGCACTCATAAACTCACTCAGGCACTACCCATGCACTCATCCAATCACCCAGACAGTACCCCTGCACTTATGCAATCACCAAGGCAGGGCTCATGCACTCACACAATTACTCAGGCACTACTCTTACACTCAAGCTTTCACTCAGGCACTACCCATGCACTCATCCATTCATTCAGGCACTACCTATGCACTCATACAATGACCTAGGCAATATATTTGGACCCATGCTTCCACTTAAGTACTTCCCATGCACTGATCCAATCACCCACGCACTATTCCTGCACTCATGCAATCACCCAGGTACTACCCATGGAGTTATGCAATCACCCAGGCACTACCCATGCAGTCATGCAACCACTCAGGCACTACACTTGCACTCAACCATTCATTCAGGTACTACCTGTGCACTCAGCCATTCACTCAGGCACTACTCCTGCTCTCATGCAATCACCCAGGCACTACCCATGCACTCATACAATCACTTAGGCTCTACCCATGCAGTTATGCAATCACTCAGGCACTACTCTTGCACTCAACTATTCAATCAGGCAATACCCATGCACTCATCCATTCACTCAGGCACTACCTATGCACTCATCCAATGACCTAGGCATTACCTTTGGACCCATGCTTCCACTTAAGTACTTCCCATGCACTCATCCAATCACCCACACACTATTCCTGCACTCATGCAATCACCCATGCACTACCCATGGAGTCCTGAAAATACCCAGGCACTACTCATGCAGTCATGCAATCACTCAGGCACTACTCTTGCACTCAACCTTTCACTCAGGTACTACCTGTGCACTCAGCCATTCACTCAGGCACTACTCCTGCACTCATTCAATCACCCAGGCACCACCTGTGTACTTATACAATCATTCAGGTACTACTCTTGCACTCAAGCATTCACACAGGCACTACCTATGCCCTCATTTATTCCTTCAAGGACTACCAATGCACTCATCTACTGATCCAGGCATTGGCATTGCACTCATACTTTCACTCAGGTACTTCCTATGCACTCATCCAATCACCCAGGCACTACCCCTGCACTCATGCAATCACGCACGCACTATCCCTGCACTCATGTAATCACCCAGGCACTACCCATGCACTCATGCAATCGCCCAGGCACTACCCATGCAGTCATTTGTGTTTTTTTTAGCTATTGTGTAGTTTTTTAGGTGATTTTTACATTTTGAATTTGAAAAATTAAACTAAATAACTAGCACAAAACACTGTGCGCAACTGCAGTAACAAAAAAAGCATTTATAGTGTCCAGCATTGTTTGAACAACTTGCTCCCCCACACTCAAAACAGTTTAGCAAAATGAGGCAGAGTTGGTGGTATGCTCCGCACCTTGTCACCAGGTTGGACTGTTGATGACTCCGCCCCTTATCATTCATCAGCACTCTTCAGTCTTGCCAGTTCGGCTCTGGCGAGATGGTTTCCATGCATCATCCTCAAATGTTTATACATTGAGGATGTACCGCAGCAATATTTGCGCTCGGAGCCCCGAGACAGCACCTTCTGACATACCTTGCATGTCACCTTTTGTGCATTCACTTTCTTGGTCCCCTCCGGAATTGTGAAAAACTCCTAAACAATACTTTATTTTTTCTTCCGTGGGGGCTCATCCTCTTCCTCGAACAGGGTCTGGTCCTCCTCCTCTTGCAGATCTTTTGATGCAGCCATTTTAAATGTTGAAAGGCTAAAATGTAAAAACACCAAACTACCTGCAAAATAGCTGGTCCTAGAATGAGAATGACTGTTGGTAACCACATCCTAAAGAAGAAGAAAGTGGGAGGGATCTAGCAAGTTTAATGATGACAGGTTCTTTGGCCAATCAAATCTCTTTTTTTTGTGTCACCTGGGGTGCGCGACTCCTACGCTGTGCCACCACGTACCGGACGCGATTCCGTTTTTTTATTTATTTTGCATTTGAACAATATTAGGTTGTATGTTTTAATATTTAAATTTCAAACAACTGTACCTCCTCATTTAAATAACAGTAAATAAATCTATCTGTATATACAATTTGTTTTTTTAAACGATAGATTCGCGTCCAGTAAGTTTCATTTATTAATATACATGTTTAGTAACTATTTTAACAAACCTCTAACCTTGAACTTAATATTATTATTGTCTATATATATGAAAAATATACATGTGAAAAATCACGCTGGAGTCCGTACGCGGATCCGGAACTAACGCTCGGCAATGTACAGGGATTCGCGTGCGGTACGCGACTCCATGTTTTTATTTAAAAAAATATATATATATAAATACACATATTATATACATGTGTATATATATATTTATTTTAAAAAAGTATATATTTTAAATGTTTTAAAAATTATAAATAAAAAAATGTAAAACTTTTTTAAATTATTACATATGTATATTTTGAATAGGTATATATACATATATATAATAAATATATATATATATATATATATCTCTTGCTCTGAGGTTTGCCACACACTTAGGAATCACTCGAACAACTGAGCAAGATATATATATATGTATATATATATATATTCACTGAAAAAACCATAGGTTTCAGGCACGTTATAGTTAGAAATTAGCATTTAAAAAACCTTAGAAATTCACTGAAAAAACCATAAGGTTTAGGGACAGTTATAGTTAGTTGGACATTGCACTCGTACAAAACCCGTGAAATTCCCCGTTATAGTTAGTTCAGGTAACTATAACTCGCGCCCCCGCAATGCACTGCTGATGACGTCACATTTTACATCACTCATGACATGGTCAGTGACATCACTGATGACATCACTGATGACATCTCAAATGACATCATCCAGTGACTGTGTGTTTCTGTAAAGTTTAAATATGTTTAATATATATAGGGAAATGTAAGTCCGTTTTTATATAGCGCAGCTACTCACCCTTACGGGTCTCAAGGCGCTGGGGGCCGGAGTGGAAATTAAGTGAGCTATTGCCCAGAGTCACATGGTGCTGCAGGCTGAGCTGCCGCCGGAGCCGAGGATCGAACCGTGAACCCTGTGCTCCCGAAGTCAGCTGCCCTGGCCGTTGCACCACACCAGGCGTATTGAAGAATGAGTGGGTGTAGAAGCGCCTGAATGGATGATTTAGTAGGTGCGTGACTGAGTCTATAAGTGAGTGATTAAACGTATCTTACTGGATGCATGGGTGAGTGACTAAACTGTGTGAATGTCTGTATCCGTCTGTCTGTTGTTGTGTAAGCAGCTGCATGGGTTTCTGACTAGCTAAATGAGTGTCTATATGGGTTATGGATTGGTTCTCTGAGTATCTGTATGGATGCCTCAGTGTTTGTGTGGGTGGGGTGTGTGTGACTCTGTGCATAGATGTGTGAGTGGGTGATTCACTGGGTGCATGGTTTCAAGAGTGCGTCTGTGATGGACTGTATGGGTGGGTGAGTGTGTGTATGGGTGTGTTAGTGATTGAATGTATATCTCAGTGGTACATGTGTGAGTAACTACATATGTGAAAGGCAGTATATATGTGTGTTGGAGTATATAAATGGCTATAAGTGAGAGTGTGTGATTGTGAGAGTGGCTATATGGATGAGTGTGTGCTTGCATCAGTGATTGCATAGGAGCGTAAGAATGTGCTAGTATTTTTATGAGTAAGTGAGCTGGTGTGTATAACTGTATAGGTGAGTAAATTGGAGTGTGATTAATTATTTGCATGACTGACTAGGTGTGCGAGTACCTCTATGGATGAGTTGCGTTGTGTGAGTGTTTATATAGGTGTATGAGTGCATATGATAGTCCTGTACTGAGTGACTGTAAGTATGAGTGACTGTACGGGTGAGTGAGTAGATGTGTGTGTGTAGACCTAAGAATCAGTGAGTGGGTATGTACTTATTGGTATTGGAGTGTGTATGGTTTTGAGAATGGCAGTCTGTAATTTAGAGTGGGTGTATCAAAACTTATATTAGAGTGTGAGAAGATGCATTAAATTCTCACCTGGATGATGTCATCAGTGATGTCATCAGTGATGTCATTTGAGATGTCATCAGTGATGTCACTGACCATGTCATGAGTGATGTAATATGTGACGTCATCAGCAGTGCATTGCGGGCGCGAGTTATAGTTACCTGAACTAACTATAACTGGGGAAATTTCACGGGTTTTGTACGAGTGCAATGTCCAACTAACTATAACTGTCCCTAAACCTTATGGTTTTTCAGTGAATTTCTAAGGTTTTTAAATGCTAATTTCTAACTATAACGTGCCTAAAACCTATGGTTTTTCAGTGAATTTCAAGGTTTTTAAATGCTAATTCCTAACTATAACGTGTCTGAAACCTATGGTTTTTCAGTGAATTTCAAAGGTTTTTAAATGCTAATTCCTAACTATAACGTGTCTGAAACCTATGTGTTTTTCAGTGAATTTCAAAGGTTTTGTAAATGACAATTTTTAAATGTATTAATTGTTATATTTATTTTTTGATACTGATTTACAACATTTTTTAAACTATTTATTTTTAGATATTTTATTTTTTAAATTACATTGTAATTACATTATACATTACATTACAAAATATACTTTCTCAGAATGAATTACTTTAGTTTAAATACTTTGCAAATAGGCAATAGACTTTTAAGTACAGTAGTTACAGTTGTTGCAATGGGCAACACAATTTCAAAAACAATGCAACATTGAGCTCAATGTGAATTTCTAGTTAAATGTAATTAGTTACTTTATGGATTACTTTTCTAACCACAGGACTGGATCCTAGATTCAGTCCTGGGACATCTCCTGTAAACAGTTGAGTAAAAGCGTTTTGGTTACAGTAGTGATTTTTAAGGAATATTATTGTATTTTAAAGTTGACAGAAACTTTTTCACATAGAATCACCAATGTTATCCTATGGGAGGAAATTCACTTAGCAGGTAAGTAGTGTTATCGTTACTTTTTCTTACTCAGAGGTGGATCCTGGAACCAGCACTGGTGCATCTCCTGTAAACAGTTGAAAGAATGCGTTTAAGTCACACAGGCGATTTTTAAGGAATATTTGTAGTTTGTAAAAATCGACACTTGAAACTTTTCTGCTGAAAACCAGACAATGGATTCCTATGGAAGGAAATTCAAGTTACTGGTAAGTACGGTTAGAATTACTTTTCATGGTCAGTGCTAGGCTACAAGATGCAGCACTGGGTTCTCTCCTGATAACAGGTGAGTAAATCGGAATTCGTAATTTCGTCTGATTTTAGAGGAATATTTGTATGTTTCAAAAATCGATACTTAGAAACTTTTTCAGCAAAAGCAGGCAATGATATCCTATGGAAGGAAATTCAAGTTACTGGTAAGTACGGTTAAAATTACTTTTCAGGATCAGTACTGGGCTGAAAGATGCAGCACTGAGGTCTCACCTGATAACAGGTGAGTAAATTGGAATTCGTATTTCGGCTGATTTTAGAGGAATATTATAAAGTTCCAAAACTCCACACTTAGAAGAATTTCCAAGTGAAACCAGTCAATGTTAGCCTATGGAAGGAAATTCAGAGTTACTGGTAAGTACGGTTAAAATTACTTTTCAGGACCAGTACTGGGCTGAAAGATGCAGCAATGAGGTCTCTCCTGATAACAGGTGAGTAAATCGAAATTCATATTTCGGCTGATTTTAGAGGAATATTTGTATGTTTCAAAAATCGACACAGAAACTTTTTCAGCAAAAAGCAGGCAATGATATCCTATGGAAGGAAATTCAAGATACTGGTAAGTATGGTTAGAATTACTTTTTCAGGATCAGTACTGGGCTCAGAGATGCAGCACTGAGGTCTCTCCTGATAACAGGTGAGTAAATCGGAATTCGTAGTTCGGCTGATTTTAGAGGAATATTTGCACAATGGTGAAGGGAAGGGGTGGGGCCTGAGGTGACATGTCTGCAAACACGCCCTGTGGCGCGTTTTAAAGTTGGACAATTAATTCCTCCTCAATCCCGAGGGTCCTTAAGGGCCAACTAGCCCACCAGGTACCTCCAGTATGCGCCAGGAGGCTGCGTTGCAGAGAGGTGTTCAGAGGCTATGCCCCTTTTACAACACTCTGCAACGCAGCTCGTGGCGCTACTGAGAGTGCCTGGTGGGCTAGTGCTCAAGTCCCTCAGGATTGAAAGGATTTAATTCCCCATCTTAAAGCGCGCCACGCGACCTGTTGCACACATGTCACCTGAAGCCCCGCCCCTCCCTTCACCACTGTGCAAAGCCCCGTGGCGCGTTTTAAGTTGGGGGATTAAGTCCCCTTGAATCCTGAGGCTCCTGGAGTCCAACTAGCCCACCATATACCTCCAAAAAGCGCCACAGAGCTGCATTGCAGAGAGGTGTAAAAGGGGCGTGG